>CAIGRS010113326.1:962-30857 GCA_903798395.1 Fraxinus floribunda
AAAAACATAAATATAAAAAATGCGACTAAATATTTATCCTTTATTATAAAACACATTAATAAATTTTTGGCACGAAAATCATCAAAGACATTACGTGCTAAATAATAGAAAGTAGATAGTAAGAATACGATGGAAAAATTGGAGACATAGATATGAAAATAGAAAAGTGTTAGATTAATCTATAATATATTAAATATCATATCAGGTAATAATTATTTTTTAGACAATTGTAGCCCTACTATAATTCAATTATTTCAATAATACCTTATTTTTCGTTTTTTAATAATTTAGTTACAATCAACGTAAATGTACATTTCACCTTTGTGCTTTCATTAATATATGAATTTTCTATTATTAATTATCAATTAATTAACATTTAAATTCATTTAATTAATATTTATTTTCATTTATGCATTTCAGTGTTATTAATTCTAATTATACATTGCATTATTCATGTCCATAAATGTTAATTAACATTAAGTTTTATTTAATTGAAAATGATTTAACATTTATTGTCACGTATATATTATTTGGTATTAATTTTAAATTAATTAACATTCATGCATATTCAAATATTACTTTTACAACACTTATAACGTATTTCATAATAACGTGTAACGCACGTTCAACGTTGACGAATGAGATTAAAATGTTCGCATTGCATCAAGGATTTTAGAATGATCTCACTAAATAATAAAGAAGGACCAAATGGAAATAAGCATGTCTGAGATCACATTTCATGTAATTTCCATGCTACTTATACATATTTGATCAATGTCATTAAATGTATTAGTATGGTGATCATCGTGGTTTAATCACGACTATATTGTGATAAGAGTCGTAGTGGTTCCATTATTAATCCATGTTTGGTACACATTAAAATTTTCATTTTCAATTCTTCTATTCATTTTCAGCCACACATTTTTCAATAAAATAATATTTTATATCACATCAATAATTTTTCATTCTTTTTTAACCACACATTTTTCATCAATCTACTATTTCAGAATACTTTCTTCTAAAATAATATGACTCAAACACACCCTTAATATATAAGATGGACCAGATTGTTTAAAGAGAAGTTTAAGGATAAATAGCATATTGATAATAAAATATAATATATAGAACAAATAAATTTTTATTTTAAAATTTTTGGGGTGTTACTTTAGAAGTAATAACAGTAAATAATGTTAGGAAAACCTAAATATTTAGGAGGTTCCTATTTAATGGCAACAAATAAATTTTTATTTTAAAATTTTCGAGATGTTAATTTAGAATTAATAACAGTAAATAATGTTAGGAAAACCTAAATATTTAGGAGGTTAGGAAAACCTAAATATTTAGGAGGTTAGGAAAATCCACGGTTTTTCTATTTAATGGCAACATATTTAATTCAATTATATTAGCTATTTAATAAATATGGACTAATTAAATAGATACTAATATTGTTATAATTAGGGGATTGTGTGAACTCTAATTAAGCAATATATAAAGACATTTTTGGTTATGGTCCCCAATATACCAAATTATATATAATTTCCCTTCTCCATGAGACGACGATCCCATTAAGGAAATAAAGCGATTTGGTTGAGGAATATTACAAACCGCACCCCTTCGTTCGTGTCCATCAGTACGTGATCGATTATCGTAGTAATTCCACAACAGTAAACAATCGTTCATAATAGATCTAGGTATTTAACCCGAATCCGTGAATCCTAATATTCTGGCATGACGTAGATCCTAGGCTTTTGATTATTTTAATTTAGGATGTTTGCATCTAAATTTAGCTTCGATTTTAGATATGATTTATATTTATAGCAAATACATATATAAAACTGAATATTAATTCATTTATACTTAACAAATATAATTTAATGCCAACCATGCGTGCCAAATAAGTGTACCAGATTTTTCAATTGCACGTTTGAATAAATGAAGAAAAATAAATAAACTAAAGGTGTTATTGAAAAGTCTAAGTACATTAGAGTTGCAATTGTCCGCAAAATGATTCTCTTAACTGTTATTGTCGTGTTTCTGACCCCGACCATTCTTCATCATATCAATCTTTCATTGATTTGTATATCTCGTATTTTCTAACGACGGCTCCATCAAGAAAATTTGTTAGAGAGCACGAAAATACTTATTTGCCTTTACATTTCTAAATAAATAAAAACATAAATATAAAAAACGCGACTAAATATTTATCCTTTATTATAAAACACATTAATAAATTTTTTGCACGAAAATCATCAAGACGTTATGTGCTAAATAATAGAAAGTAGATAGTAAGAATACGATGGGAAAATTGGGGGCATAAGTGTGAAAATAGAAAAGTGGTAGATTAATCTATAATCTATTAAATATCATATCAGGTGATAATCATTTTTTAGACAATTGTAGCCCTACTATAATTCAATTATTTCAATAATACCTTATTTTTCGTTTTTTAATATGTATTTAATAATTTAGTTACAATCAACGTAAATGTACATTCAATATATTCATTTCACCATTGTGCTTTCATTAATATATGAATTTTCTATTATTAATTCTCAATTAATTAACATTCAAATTCATTTAATTAATATTTATTTTCATTTATGCATTTCAATGTTATTAATTATAATTATACATTGCATTATTCTAATTATACATTGCATTATTCATGTCCATAAATGCTAATTAACATTAAGTTTTATTTAATTGAAAATGATTTAACATTTATTGTCACGTATATATTATTTGATATTAATTCTAAATTAATTGACATTCATACATATTTAAATATTATTTTTACAGCACTTATAACGTATTTCATAATAACGTGTAACGCACGTTCAACATTGACGAATGAGATTAAATTGTCGTGCATTCCTACAAATCTTACCCTTTAATATGTTATGAATTATTAATTACTTAAAAAATCATTTATCTATTTATTATTTATAATTTGAAGAGTTCAATGTTCAGCCATGGATTTTTCTACGGCGAATAAAATATAGATAGATGACAAACGACTAAAAAAAATAATTAAATTATGAAAATGTCAAAACAGTAATTCAACGTTAGTTTCAAATAATTAAAGTCTCTTACCTAACATGGGTTAAAGTGCATATGTCGTCAAACCATAACTTAATTATGTTTAATTATTTAGTCTGAAGCCAATTGCCACGCGCACGCATTCATTATTAATCCCTCACTCCTACCGACATTCTTCTAGATTTCAACAATTAAACTAAAATTGGCAACATAATTACGTATTTCTCCATTTTTATTTCCTCCCCAATTTACTATCTTCAATAATAGAAAAAGAATAATACTACTATTCATGACAATAATATTATTTAACAGCCGTTTATAGACGTGTATACCAAGTACATGTTTGACACATATTAATTTATTTTATTATTTGCTATAAAATTATTTTCAATCATACATTCACATAATAAAAACTTTCGCACGTACACCAATTTTTTTTATCACACATTCTTCTAAAAATACTATTTAAAACTCATTTTTCCCAATTAATGAGAATCAAACAGACTGTAAATAATTTTTTTTTTATAATTCAGTGCATTAAAATGCATGATAGCTCACCACCCCTAGATTAGCGAACATCATTATTAATGATAAATAATATTATTCAATAAAAAAGGTATGGAAAAAATTGTTAATCAACTTGAGCCCTTATTTGACAATTATTATTATTTAAAGAAAAAGAGTTTTGAATAGTAATTTTTATGAGAATGTGTTGTTAAAAAATAGAGGAAAAATTTAGATTTACGTGTAAAATATTTTATTGTGTGAATGTATGATTGAAAATGAGTATATATTAAAAAAGTTTGAAAATAATGATTGTGAAATAGGGAATAAATATACCCAAACATCCTTACATCTTGTTTAGTAAGATAATATGCCAATATGCATATTTTGGAAATGGGCAATAATAATATTAGTCAACGATTGCAAGTAATTATTGTATGTGATTGTTATTTGATGTATTAATTTTTTATAATTACATTGTCTCAAATAATAAGTTACCACATATGATGACTATACAGTCGTTGATTATAAATAACATTACACGAAAATATTTATAAAAAATTTAATTATAAATAAATAAAATAAGTGATTTATTATAACCTTCCCAAATGTGTAAAAAATAATCATTTTTGTATAATGTATAATTTCCTCATTTACTTGTCAATAAATTTATCAGTTCCTCTTACAAAATACAAAAATTCATCAAACCTAAAAATCTATTCAGACCTCCAACGAACCAACCGAGACTGAAAGCAAAGAGAAAGATCAACAAAGCTTCCAAAATCAAAATCTTTGAAAAGTCCGTAGTCTCTCTCTCTCTCTCTATATATTTTGTATGTATATCTGTTATACTCTCCCTCTCTCTCAAATCAATCATTACTGTTGTGTGCGCTTAATGGGAAGAAGAACGAGAGGTACAAAATTCAAGAGATTATTGGATTTTTTTCAAGCATGATGAATTTCATAAAAAACCCAAAAGAAATTCTGTTGCAATTCTCCAGATGGATCTCGGATCTTGACAGGAGGCTCCTGCTTTTAATCCTTTTACCCATTTCACTTTTTATCTACGTTTCTCTCTCGTCAATCAACGCCAACACCACCAACGTAATGGTCTCGTTTTCCAATTTTGGCCCTTTCAAATCCATATTCAAGAACTACTCCCCCATCAGCCATGACGATGATGTACAGAACGAGACACAGCCCGAGCCTAAGAAAGGGCCGAGGATTGCGGTTTGTTTAGTTGGCGGGGCTAGGCGATTCGAACTCACCGGACCGTCCATAGTGAAGAGGATTCTTAAAGTGTATAATAATTCCGATCTCTTTCTTCACAGCCCGTTGGATTCGAGTACTTACAAGTTTACGCTTCTGAAGAAGGCGCCCAGAATCGCCGCCGTAAAAATCTTTCAGCCACAACTGATTCCGGAGACCGAGTCACAGCTCCGAGTCCTTACTTCTCAGAACTCGCCAAACGGCATACAGGTACATTTACTAGATCCGCTTTTTTTTGTCCCCTTGTGTTTATTATTGCAAAAAAGCAAATTAAAAGTTAATTAATATTAACCCTTTCATTAATTACGTAATTGAGCCATAAATTAATGCAATTTGAAAAAAAGTTCAATTACAGACAGCCCATAATGTATAATTCATTGTTTAGTTTTCAAATATTTATGAAAGTAGTTATTGTTGGTTGTGAGAATAGAAAAGTGTTGGTTATTTTTGGCAAATGGCAAAATCCAATTAGATGGGATTGTGTAGTTTTGGCTACTAGTCTGAAACATCAATCTTGCAAGTGTTCTTTTTCTAGCCGGCCGCACTGCAAAATTTTGTTTATCCGTGCATTTTGAATTTATATAAAATTTACCAAACTTGTGACGATTTTACCAGCTTCAAGGCTAAGATGCGGTTGTCTAAACTTCGTTGTCTGTATTTGACGTTTTTTTGAGTATTCTGGATCCGCCATTGGTGTCCTGTTGTGGTTAAATTTCCATTTGTTGTTTCTTGATTGTTACTGATAGATGGGATTTTGGTAAGAGTGGGAATTCATTATTTGTTTGGTTTTCTGATCCGAGGTTATATCTGGTTGGGAAGGTAATGTGTTCTTAATGAGTTGAATTTATGTGTATGCTAATAGAAAATTCAAGTTTCATCGGTCCAGGCCTAAGGTCGTGTTCGGTATAGCTCAAAATTCAATTAAAATTGAAAATATTAGTCGTTATTGGTCCCACTCGTCTAATAAAAGTCAACAATAACAGTTAGTTTTTCAATTTTTATACGATTTTAATCTCTACCAAACACTCTATAAATTTCTACGGTGGAGTCTAGGACTATGTTAATCTTGTGTATGAGGATTGAAAAACCGTTCATTTGGTACTCAACATTAAGAGTTTGTTTAGGAGGGATTTTAATCAAAATTCTAGCCGTTATAGTCAACCTGTGGACCCCACCCGTGAGAGGGAAAGTCAAAAATGTTGGTTGATTTGATAGTTAACGGCTAGAGTTTTGATTAAAATTTTGATTAAAATCTCTCTCAAACAAGCTCTAGGATTGTTGACTTCAAAAATTCAATCTTTAACCAGGCATGTCTTGCACGTAATCCCTCCCAAACAAGCTCTAATTTGAGACTGGACAACATCATTACATAGACGATATTATGTGCTTCTGCGTAGTCATCAAATTTCGTGGATCATGCCCTTCAATTGCTACGGTGCCATTTCATCTAATCAATCTTCTTTCTCTCCTTGTAGGGCCTGTTGCAATATTTCAATCTGGTAGAAGGATGCCTAACAATGATCCAATCATACCAAGAAAAGAACAACTTTACGTATGAATGGATTATCCGAACCCGAGTTGATGGGTACTGGTCCAAACCGTTGGCTCCCGATAACTTCATCCCGGGTCAGTACTTAGTTCCACCAGGTTCCTCTTACGGTGGCCTAAATGATCGTTTTGGCGTCGGCGATGTTAACAGCTCGATCGTTGCACTTTCAAGACTTTCAATGGTTCCCGAACTCGACTCTGCCGGGTTCACACAGCTTAACTCGGAAACCGCATTCAAGGCCCAGTTCACGACTCGAAAGGTCCCTTATGTTACCAAACCCCTTCCGTTTTGTATAGTAACAGATCGTCAATATGACTTCCCCCCGGCCCGTTTTGGGGTCCCGGTGGCAGCGTTGTCTAGCCCAGGCGCATTAAGTGGAGCTAAATGCAGGCCTTGTACGCCGGTGTGTACTGGGTCGTGCGTTGGGCCTATAATGAGTAGGCTTGACAAAGGATGGAGCTGGACTGAATGGACCAACAACACCGTACAGCTTTGTGATGCTCATGATAAATGGGAAAATGGGTGGGAGAAAATATTTGATAGGGTGGCTGGGAAAAAGCTAGCCGCGGCGAGGAAGGAAGTTTGGTCCCTGAAAATCGAGCAGTGTATCAATGATTTTGAGAAGTTGAGAAATCGGACGGCCAGTTGGGAGACTCCGCCAGTGGCTGAGATTTGTGGGCTTGGTTTGAAATCTAGATGAGAGCAAAATGAAGAATGTGGGGATGGGTTTTAACTCCAAGGTGCATATTTTTTTTGCCCTTTAGGCTCGTTAGCTTAGAATTTATATTTTACATATAATTAAAGTATAGTATAATATAATATTCCTCAATGACATTATTCTTTACGACGGAAATGGCAGAATTTTCAAGTTATTATGAATAACATATGTACATTATAAATTGTTTGAAAATAGTATTTCTTTAAAAAATGATCTGCATTTAAAAAAAAAAAAAATATTCGTGTTGTGCTTATAAGTTGAAATGGGCTTCTCGTTCTTAGTGGTGGCAATCAGCTCGTGGGCGGCTCAGGCTCTTCAAATGACGAGCTCGAGCGCGAGCAAGCCGCCCACTTGGGTAGCCCACGTGCGAGCGACTCGTGGGCTTGTCCAGGCAAGCCTGAGCCATGAGCCTGTCTAGAAAAGTGATTGAAACAGTCACTAAAAAAAAGGGAAAAAACAGGTAAAATGTTGTGATGATCTTAAATTGATTCAAACAGGTTGTGTGGTCGATGGAGTTGCAGAATTTAAAGTAGTATGTAAATACTGTCAATAACAATTGGCATGACAAAAAGGTATTGAAACCATCAAACTCAACCGTCACTACAAAGCATGTGCGGCCAAACATTGGCTTTTTCCTGCCGCTCAAACACAACTGCAATTTGGTAGTTGAGGCACCGGTTCTACTACTACGTGGATATATTTGGAGGAGAAAGCTCAAACGGGAATGATGAAGTTCGTTGTCACTGGTGAGTTGCCTCTAGTAATAGCAGACAACCAATATTTTGTCTCGTATGTGAAAGAATATCTTCAACCGAGGTACGTTGGAGTAAGTTGAAACACTCTTCGTTCAGATACAATAGAATATTTCCTTCATACAAAAAAACTATTGATTGCCGATTTAGAAAAATATGGGGGTGTTATATCTTTAATTTCGGATATATGGAAAGAGATTAATAAAAGATGTTATATACCTGCAACTGCACACTAAATAGACCAACTTTAGTGTATACATAAAAAAGTATTACTTTTAAAATTATTGAGTTCCTTTACAACGCTATTATGAACATTATTAGAGAATGTCGTTGCAAGAGTAAAATTCGTTCATTCACATTTGACAACGTTAGTGTTAATAAGGTAGTTATTGATAAATTGTGTAAATTATTGCAACCCGAGTTCGATGGTTATTTGTTTCATATTCGATGTATGTGCCATATTTTTAATTTAATAGTGTAGAACGGTTTGAAACATATTAAAATGAAACTCAAAGAACTAAGGATGCACTAGTGTATATCACGATTTAACTTAGTAAAAAACAAGCATTTGAGGAATTTTGTGCCGAATCTGGGGTGACGAGTACGAAAATATTTATTAATGACGTAAGGCACATATGGAACTCCACTTACTTATTATTAAAATCATGCAAATGCTTTGAACATTTAATAACTAAATTTTATAACAATAGACATATTAGAAACGATGATGATACTATTTTGAATGAATCCGATTGGATTTTACTTATTTGCCGACATGTAGTTTCGGCATATTTATCTTGCATTCGAAAATAACTGTCTTGTCAGTCATTCACGCACATTAATGCTTCCAAAATATCTTCTTTCAGTCGGCTCATGATCTCGGACATAACTCACTTAACTGCAATAAAAGCAAACTCTGAAGCTACAGTGCTAACCAGAGGTGTTAGTAGATCTTTTGTCATCGCAAAAATCACTGGTCATCGTCGTTCGTACTTTCACTAAAATTCAATTACTTCTTCTGAATTTTTCTTAATTGTTTTGTTATTAGGCAATTATGATTAAATTAATCAATTAATTCATCAGGTAATGCATTTGGACTTACATCTGATGTTTGATTACATGCAGTTGATAAACTACTACTAAAGGAACCACCTGCATTTGCATCATATCTATATGAGTTAATGCCTTCGAATAAAGTTAATACTTCAGTTTCATCTTCTAGTATCAATGGGAGGAGTGTTTCATCTTCTAGTATCAATGGGAGGAGTAGATGCAGAGGGTACCCGATTAATATTCGTACTTATTCATTTTGCATATGATTCATACATTTCACATAAAGTTTGTTCTAAATTTCTATAAGTGATAGGTGTATTAAAGGTTAAAAGCTCTTCAAATCTGATCAATTACAAATTTAGGTCTGTGATGCATGCTAACGAAAATAACATAGGCAACTCTTCTCAATATTTTTTAAAATTAATTTCGTGAAATATGTAATTGCACTAAAACCAAGGTTATGAAAAGCCCTAACAATTATATAAAAACGTTCAAGTACCATTCAACTAGTGGGTTAGTAAACTCTAGACAATATTTTTAGAATCATAAAAACTAATCAATTTTTTTTTAATTTCAAAAGCTTATTTAATTTAACCATATTAATCAAAATTTGTTGTTTTATAATACTTTTTTTAATTTTTTTCAAAAATTGTACATGTAACGAGTTGTTCGTGTACAATTTTTAACTCTACCTACTCGAAACTGAAGTAATCGATCTCAAACCCGGATAAATTCGAAGTAATCGGTCTCAAACCCTGATAAATTCGAAGTAATCGGTCTCAAACCCGAATAAAGGAGGAGAGTTTATCTTTTTTTTTTTAAAGGTTTATCTTTAAAGAAAAAATTGGAAAATGAACGAGCTCGCGAGTCGAAGCTTGGCTCGGCCCACGAGTAATGAGCCGAGTTTGTACACGGCTCGACCCATTGTCACCTCTACTCGATCTGTATGGAGTGACAACACGATGGTACCTGTAATTTACAACATAAATAAACCAAATATCTTGGTTTTTGGGAGCTTAGACTTCCATCATTATGGAGATAAAAGTTTGAAAATTCTATGTGTTTTTATCAAGGATAATTATGCTTGCTCAAGTATCATTTTCAAGTACCAGTGATTGATCTACAAAAGTCACAGTGTAACCTGTACTAAAACATAATTTTTCTTCTTTTTGAAAATTTTAAGTTGTTGGTTTTGTACGTGGGGATAGTTTTATCTATGTACAAGGAAATATTAGTTTTTTTTTTTTTTTGTCAATAAGTTGTTTTTGTCGATAAGATGGTTTTGAAAATATCATTGTGCTGGAAAGATGGCCCTTGTTGACTTGGAAGGTAACATATATTGCACGGTTGCATTCATTATCTTTTGGGGGTACTTTTAAAATTGACTCGGTCAAATTCCCTAATTTTTACTTTGAATTTTTAATAATTGCATAGGTTTAATAGCACAAAACGTCCCTACATTTAGCATATAGTGTGCTAAACGTCCATACGTTTCAATTTTTTGTATTTTCACCCCTAATTCAACGTTTCATTGTGAAAAATATCATTTCACCTATTTTTAACGTAAAATGACCAATATACCCTCCTATATAAACAAAACAAAAAAGAAAAATAAAGAATAAATTGCAATTTTACTCCTAACTTTTTAAACAAAATGCAAACGAGTCTTTAATTTGACTGAAATTTTAAAAAGAATTATGATCAATGCTTTCAAATTTAATAAATTATAGAACAGATCCCCTTTTTAAAAATTGCAAACTTAACCCTAACTTTCATAATTGTAGGCGGGGACCTGCAATTTCACAAATTACAAGAGAGGCCCCCGCCTCCATCCTTTCTTTACTGTAGTAGAAACCCTAGAAACTCTAGCGTCGGGCAACAAGAACAACGGTGGTGCAACAGTAGCACACCACCGGGTATTGCAGTAGTGCACGAGGCTGTTGCAATAACCAGCGCTGCTGCGATTTCTAGTAGCGGTGCTCTCCGCTGCACTTCACAGCAACGGCGTTGCAACACATAGCTCGTCGTCGCTATTGCAACACGTAGCAGCGACGGTCGCTGCTGCTTCTAAGTTGTGGCAAAGCAGCACGTCTTGCCGCCATGGCCCGGTGGTGTCTCTGTCGGGTCCGGTGGTGTCCCTTTGTCGCCCAATGTTTTCAGATCCAAAATTTTGACCAAAAAATTATTTTCTTTTCTAAATGAAAATAATTATTTTGGACTATTTGCATTATTTAAAAAGTTTAGGAATAAAATTGCAATTTATTCTTTATATTTCTTTTCTTTTTTGTTTGGTTTATATATGAGGATATATTTGTCATTTTATGTTAAAATAAATAGGTGAAAATGACTTTTTTGCAATGAAACGTTGAATTAGGGGTGAAAATACAAAAAATTGAAACGTAGGGATGTTTAGCACACTACATGTCAAACGTAGAGACGTTTTGTGCTATTAAGCCTAATTGCATATTTCCACATTGACTTTTTGAATTGTAAAAGACAAAGATGCCCTTAAGTAAGCAATACAATTTCAAAAAAACTCACTTTTATCTAAAAGACAATACTTCCCTTTTAACACTTCCCACTTAAAAATTTTAAATTAGCTAACTTTTCTTATCTGTTTATTCCAATACAGATAAAAACTCTCTCATTTTTCGTCTGTTACTACCTCAAAATCTCAAAAATTGATCAAACGATGAACAAGATTTTTTTACGTCATCATTTTGAATCAGTAAGTATATTTATGTATATATTTATGTATGTTTAATTTCGTTTTCATTAAATCAGATACGTTTTTAATCGATAAATCTTATTTCGATATAGATTAACAAGTAGATAATTTTTTTAATAGATCTATAATTTTTTTGAGCATAAACAAGAAAAAAATTCATTTGTATATCATGACCGTAATAGCCAGTCGTTATGTCTAGTCGGCCGACTGTTAACAACCATAGCAACCAACTGTTAAGTTGCTTTTTTTAAATCCTAACAGTCCAGTGGTTGGGCTGATTTCTTGACTATTTTCTTATAATTAAAAATTTTGTTTCGTTATCCAAATATGATTGTGATTCCAATTTGTTACTTTGGTAATTTTGAATTGGATGAAAACATCGATGGGTATTGAAATTGACGAGTGATATACGTGGTGGTATTCCAAGTTCCGTAACGTTGAACACATCATATGCGAAAATGTACCATGATTTACAAAACAAGCTGAAAGTCAATCTATCTCAGTACGATATGAAACCGGAATTTCAATTCAACGAGTATTCATTCATTCTGATTCTACCTATGAAGGTTGCTTCTGAGGTTGAAGTGAATTATCTATTTGAATTGAACAAAATGCACATAACTCCTCATTGAGTGACTTTGGTAAGGTAGAATGTTGCTGAAAGTGAGTGATTTTCGGGACACAATGAAAATAGCTCATGAGGATGATGTGGTTATTCTGAGACAGTTGTTCATCCTCGTGATCTCGCTATTACACACAAGATTTCGTCGATAGTTCACAATAACGAGAATAATAATAAATTTACAAATGAGGATTTTATTTCTTATCCCATCAGAGACATGAGTGGGATGGGAGCGCAGTGGCTGGATTGAATGGACCGTCATCTAATTCTTTGCGAGTGCTTCCTGATAATGAGGATTTGTATGTCGAGAAACTATTTAAAACAAATAAAGATTTGTGGGAAGCTACGCACCGAATTGTACTAAAATACAACTTTAAGTTCAAAGTGAAGAAATCAAACAAGTCATTGCTGACGACTGTCTGTGTCGACAACAGTTGCCATTGGCGTTTACGAGCGATGAAGATGAACACGAATGAGTTATTTGTAGTTCACACGTTTACGCGAGAACATACTTACCGAGTGAGAATTTGTCGAAAGATCACAGGCAAGCCCGATCACGGTTTATTGGTCGACAGATAATGTACAAATATTAGGACCCATGGACCATCGAACATCATTAATGACATCCGTCGAGAGTGTGGAGTGGTCATGAGCTACCAGAAGGCTTAGAAGGTCAAAGAATACGCGTTGAAAGACTTAATGGGCTCGGTCAAGGAGAGCTATACTAAATTGGTCAGGTATTGCCATTACATGGGTACAACTAATTCTACGAGGCGTAAAAAATAACTCTGTCTAGGTGAGAATTACTTTAAGCTTTTCTTCATGGCTCTTGGACAATGCATTTGGGATTTCGAAATGCGATGCAACCCTTAATTGTAGTCGATGGCAAAACTCTGAAAGCTAGATACAAAAGCAAGTTAATTATTGCTACGTGTCAAGATGCTAACATCCAAATTTATCCTTTTGTATTCGACATAGTCGATAGCGAAAATAATCTATCAATGCATTGGTTCTTCACAAAGTTGAGGGAAAGTCGAGGTCCTTGCCTTCGTAACTCATCGGGGACCATCTATAATAAATGATATTGCTGAAGTTTTTCCTGACATCATAGGTATTGCATGTTCCATATATAAGGCAACCTGAAAACTAAGTACTGGAGAAAAGGCATCGTTTCATTGTTTATGAGTTGGCCGAAGCTTATAATGTTGAAGATTACAATAAATTTATGGCGAAAATAGGAAGTAAATCATCCCCAACATGGGAGTATCTAACAAAAATGGGTTTTGAACATTGGGCGCGATCACATTTTTCAGGGCGTCGATATAATATGATGATGTGAAACAATGCAGAGTCCCCAGTACATTATCCAAGAAGGATCGAGAGATACCAATCCTTGTAATGATTGAAAGTATTCGTAACAAGCTGCAGTAGTGGTTTCACGACCGACTAGCGGAATCACAAAGTTGCACGAGCGTGCTACCACGGCTCAGGAGGATAAACTGATGTGAACCCACATAGTAATGGTAGCTACGAAATCCACACAAGATTGATTCAACCCAAGAAAGCCAAGAAATCAATGGTTAAGCATGATTCAAAAATATTGATTCAAGGAACCAACACAATCAAGGATAAGATGTTGATCCCGTGATTACAAGACTAAAAAACCTCGATTTGTTTCAACGCCACAAGAAATAATCATGATAAGTTCACAATCAATTCAATGAAGAACGAGAAGAAAGTCATATGTCTTGCAGTAAAATCTCTCAAATTGTGTGTTTTGCAATGAATAGAAAGAGTCATATTTATAGGGATCCCATAAAACATAACTAGAAAATGAAATTAAGTCTCAAAAGATATAATATATATATATTATACAAGAGTTTTAATTAAAATAGAAGATTTCGTGAATTTTGAAAAATTCGCGTCCAAAATTACACTATACAACCGCATAGGCTTCTTGTATACAGTCACATAGGCCAACTACGGCCTTCAATTTTGATTCGGTATAGAGGCATGCAGCCTCACCCAGTTTTGTACTATGTGGTCGCATAGCAATCTGTCTTGCCTACAAGTTTTGAGTTCTTGATTCCAAAGCATTCCAACTTGTTTCTGCTCCCATGCCCAACATAGCACTTGGTGTTTGGCTTGTTAACTTCACCCTCTTGGACTCCATAGCTTCAATGAGTGATTTCATGGCTTCATTGACTCTATTTAATCTTGAATTTTCTCTTAACTTCTTCTCAACATACATCGAACCTCCCGATAGTTTGTTGCCTTCCTTGGATCACATCATCCCCTCTTTTTTCGAAAGGATTCGACCTCGAATCTATACCTACATCAAAGAGAAAAAGATCGGAGACATAAAAAAAATACAAATGACCATAAACTTACCTTGAAGATCCAAATTGTATTCATTGGTTTCAATCTTTTCAATGACGTGGAATGGTCCATCTGCTCTAGGGTGGAATCTTGATCTCTTTTGCATTCAAACAGTCTGTTTTCCCAAACCCAATCACCTGGTTCAAATACTATACGCCTCTTCCTTTTGCACCTTGAGGTGCATATAATTCAATCACATACTTTCCATCTAAGCTACCACTTACAATAATAGTTAAAAGAATTAAACCAATCAAAGTTACGGATTTAAACCATAAACCATATCAAAACTTGTAAGAGAAGTAGTAGAAGATACTAAATTGGTTCCCAACATATTCCATAAATTCGAACCAAAATAGTTAAGGACTTTAAGATTAAAATATAAATTCTCATGCCTCAAATCATCAGCAATGCTATCATGCTCAATTAATTTCTCTCAACATACTAGAATATGATTAACTAGTAATTGCTTGTCTATGAATGCATATGACAAATAATGTATTACTCTCATAGAAATATTAGATGCATTAATATGTGTAAAAGTGCATGCCCCATGTGAAAAAATATTACTACATGCTAGACCATCATCTAACCTATGTATGGAGTATTGATTATTTACCATGCCATAGTAGAATGCTTCTCATTCAATGCTCATTGAATTCTCCACTTGTATCGAATCAATTTGATACTCAATGGGTGGTATCGCACTAAATAATTCTTCATGGAACGAGTCTTTGAGTTCTTACAATAAAGAAATATTCAAATTGGGGAGGGGTTTGTTAGTTCTCACTAAAACTCTCTCAATCTCATATTTTTTTTTGCATAAAAACTCACTTTTGGTTTTTCTCTCCTCTCAATAGACTCTCTTTCTTTTCTCTCTTGTGTCTCTGCTATTTTTCCACCTCACTACCTTCTCTCCTAATCTCCTTTCGCCTTTCTATGTTTTTATTTTCTTGCTCACCTCTCAATCTCAATTGATCCTCATAGACCTGTTGTGATGTTAATGGTACAAGAGTAACAGTTCTCCCATCTTTTACAAAGTTGTACATATTCTTGAATCCATCATGTTTAACCTTCCCATCATACTGTCATGGCCTTCCCAACAAAATGTGCCCAGCATGCATAGGAACCACATACCACATCACTTCATCACTATACCTCCCAACTGAGAATTCACCAAAACTCTCATATTCACCTTAACCTCTCCACATTCATCTAACCACTGCAATTTATAAGGATTAAAATGTTTTATCGTAGTCAATCATAATTTTCAATAAGTCTAATACTAGCAATATTAGTACAACTACCCTATCAATAATCAAATTACATACCTTATTTTTGACATGACATCTAGTATGAATGATGTTCTCCCATTGCTGCTCCACATCATCTAATTTAATTTGTGTATTAAGAGCACACATCACCACAAGTAACTCACCTCCTAATAGGTACTGTATTCCATCACCTTCATTAGCATCCTCTAATGCGGGCATATCATTATCATCACCATCACTCACCATTTCTCCATTATCACACAAGATCATTGCCCTTTTGTTTTGACATTGAGAAGCAATGTAACCCCAATTCCAAACACCTAATGCATTTGATATCCCGTGTCTTAGAAGGTTGAGAATCCATTTTTGGGTGTAATTTTGCTAACAATGTCTTCCTTTTCCCTTGGTGGTTCGGTCTTACTACTCGAAACAGCCACATCACCTTTAATATCATCCCACTTCGATTTTCAAGAAGAGTTAGAACCTGAAGAACCTAATGTATATCTAGTTGTCTCCTTCTTCTTCAATTTCCTTTCCACTTTCATACATATATGTAACATGTCTTCCTCCAACTCCACATAATGTTACAACTCTACCACATTAGCTATATCCCCATTCAAACCATTTAAAAATCGGGGCTATGGTGGCCTCCCTATCCTCCTCAACATTCGCTCTAATCATAGCAATCTCCATCTCCTTGTGATAATCCTCACACTCCTAGAATCTTGGTAGAGGCTTTGCAATTTTTGATGAAGCTCCCTATAATAATGATTAGGCACGAACATCTTCCTCATGATAGCCTTCAATTTTTCCCATGTATTAATAGGCTTCTCACGGTTCCTCCTCTTGGATGTTACTACTTGATCCCACCAAATGATAGAATAATCGGTAAATTTAAGCATCACAATATTTACTTTCTTTTTCTCCAAATAGTTGTGGCAATCAAATATCAATTCTAATTTCTTTTCCCACTCCAAGTATGCATCCAGATCACTCTTTCCTTTGAACGACGGTCATTTTGATATTGCCCATACTTCTATCAACACCATATCCAACAAGATGTCTATTCTTCTCTTCATGCCTAACTCCTCTATCTCTCATTCTACCTAACTCGACATCCACTGATGCTTCCTCATTAATGTCAATGTATGCTTCCTATTCACCAGTAAAATCCGCTCAATGATCCCGCCTTCCTTACCTCCTTGTGTTAGGAATATCTCTAGGTTGTTCCCTACGTAATTTAGCAAGTAATGTGTCTTGCCAATCCAATATGTCTTTTACATCCTCAAACAACCTTTTGAACCATCGTATCACCCCATCCAACATGTTGACTTGACTATTATTGCTACTTGATGTAAAGTTGTCTCTATCCAACATCCTAATTCTAGTTTAATATTTGCTTCACGTGTATGCGCTCGTGTGTCACTCGATTTGACTTTTTCCCTCTAATAGTCTCACCGCTCTTGCCTTTTTCCACTCAATGCTTTCTTGCAAATACTTCAAATAAATAATTCGATCTCAATTCAAAATTAATCATTGTAGAGTTTCAAACAAAGATTTGAGTAAAAAAATTGACTCTAGAATGACTTAAAAAGTAGGAATTAACGCTTTGAATGGACACTAAGGAAATATTCAAGGAGGTGTCTCTTGAATTGGAATTGGACACTTTTTAATTCGGAATTTTTTTACTAAAAAAATGAAATTGTATGTTGCTTACAATTTTTTTTTCCTGAATTTTCTTTTTTTGCTCAAAAACTCAACTAAATACCAACAAAAGAAACAAAAACTGATTTGGGTGCTAAATGAGCACACAAACAAGTTTTGACAATTTCTTATGTATTGGAGACTCAAAAGAACATGAAGAATGAATAACAAAAGACCCGAAAAAAGGAAAAAAATAAATAGAATATAACATTGATTTTTGGAGCATTACTCTGATATCAACTAATGCGAACCCATATAGCAATGGTAGCTACAAAACCCATAGAAGATTGATTCAATACAAGAAAGCCAAGAAATCAACGTTTAAGCTTGATTCAAAAATATTGAATCAAGGAACCAACACAATTGCCGATAATATGTTGAACCCGTGATTACAATACTCAAGAATCTCACTCGATTTATTTGAATGCCACAAGAAAAAGGTCTTGATAAGTTCACAATTAATTCAATGAAGAATGAGAAGAAAACAATATGACTTGCAGTAAAATCTCTCAAATTGTGTGTTTTACAATGAATAGAATTAGTTCTATTTATAGGGAATATATAAAACCCAACTAGAAATCGGAACTAAGTCTCAATATATATTGAAAAAATATACCACACAAGAATTTTAACTAAAATAGAAGATTATACGAAATTTAAAAAATTCGCGTCCAGAATTGCACTATGCAACCACATAGGCTTCTTAGATGCGGTCGCATAGGCCAATTGAATACCTTCAATTTTGATTCGGTATAGAGGTGTATGGCCGCACCCACTTTTGTACTATGCGGTCGCATAGCATTCCATTTTTCCTCCAAGTTTTGAGTTCTTGATTCCAAAGCATTCCAACTTGTTTCCGTTTTCATGCCCAACATAGAACTTGGTCTTTGACTCGTTAACTTCACCCTCTTGGACTTGATAGCTTGAATGAGTGATTTCATAGCTTCATTGACTCTAATTGATCTCGAATTTGGATTAGATGCATTTCTCTGTGAAATGTGCATACAATATGACATACATGGTGAACTTGATTGATAACACCTACACTTGCAGTCGATTTCAATTGGAGAGTTTTCCATGTGAGCATGCAGTTGTGGTGGCTATGTATAGAGGCTTTATAGTGAGTACCTTATGCTCTCCTTATTACACATCAGATTATTGGAGAACATAATACACTGAGACTATATTTTCCCTACCGAATGAAGCCGAGTGGGGAGTTCCCAACCATATTTTCTCACTTAGTAGTTTGTTGCCACCAAAAGTTGAATCACGTGGTCTGCACGTCCACGTACGTCTAGAATACCATTTGCTGGAGAGCTTTCTCGATCGATTAGATGCGGTAGGTGTAGAGCAAGAAGGTACACTCGCCAATTTTGTACAAGTTAAATTTCCTTAAATGACAATTAGACAGATGTTTAACAGTTTCGCTGATAATTGAACAATATTTACAATTATTTTATAAATAAATAAACAGTTAAATTACAATATTTACACTTATTTCACAAATAATAAAATATACAATATTTACAATTATTTCACAAATAAATAAAAAATTAAATTTTCAATATTTTCAATTATTTCACAAATAAAAAAACAATTAAATTTTCATTATTTACAATTTGTATACAATATTTACAATTATTTCAAAAATAAATAAAAAATTAAATTTTCAACATACAATTTGTTTAAAATATTTACAAGTATTTTACAAATAAATAAACAATCAAATTTTCAATATTTATAATTTGTTTACAATATTTATAATTATTTCACAAATAAATAAACAATTAAATTTTCAATATTTACAATTTTTTTACATTATTTACAATTATTTCACAAATAAATATGTAATATTCACATATCACAATTGAATTCATACAAATAGCACGATAACTTATTCCTCCAATTTTGTATCCAAGTTTATTTCATCAACCTTATGTGCTATACTCAAAATTTGATATATTTTATTGGGAATATGCCAAAATCGCCCTACAAATAAATAATAATGTGTTAGTTCAGTCGGTACTGTGTAGCGAAAAACTAAGTTTTCAAATTAAAAAATTATAAGTACATACGATTTCGACTGTCTCGTGTATCGTACGATGGCTAGGAATGTCGAATGATCTCGGATATCTTTCAATTCGATCGCGCAACAAGTCTATAGACAACTAGCAATTTTACCCACAACTCAAGTGCAATTGATAAAGAAGTTCGATAAATTGAAATTAGATGTTGTCATTCCGCCGGCTCGAGTTACTGCAAGGATTACAATATTAAAGATCCAACCTACTCTTAGGGATCAAATCAAGGATGCTCTAGATAATGATCCATTTTTGTAAAAAATAAAGACGGAAGTTGGTACAAGTAAATAAAATGGTTTTACAATAGCAGATGACAATACTTTGATGTTCGAGGGAAGGTTATGTGTACCGAAAGACGAATGGATAAGAAAAAAGATATTAGAGGAAGCTCACTATGCCCCGTATGCTGCACATCCTGGGTACTAAGTTGTATCAAGATCTTCACGATATATTTGGTAGAGGATTATGACAAGAGGGATTGGTCTCTTTGTTGAGAATTGCAAAGTATGTTAGCAAGTTAATGCAGAACATCAAAGGCCATCGGGGCCATTAAATCAATTAGAAGTCAATGAAAGGACAAGATGCCATCAGGGTAATTGTGGACCGATTGACAAAGTTAACTCATTTTCTTTCAGTAAGAATGAGCTATAATATAGATTAATTCTCCCAATTATATGTTAAGGAAATTGTAAGGCTGCATGGAGTTCCAGTATCTATCGTCTCAGATCGAGATCCAGGGTTTACTTTCAAATTTTAGAAGTGCATGCATAGAGCTATGGGGAATAATTTGAATTTAAGCACCGCCTATCATCCTCAATCTGATGGACATTCTGAAAAGACTATTCAAATATTAGAAGACATGTTCGAGCATGTGTATTAGATTTGAGAGGTAGTTAGGAGTCACACCTATCGTTAGTGGAGTTTACGTACTACTATTGGCATGGCTCCTTATGAAGCCCTCTATGGTAGAAAGTGTAGATCACCAGTTCATTGGAATGAAGTTGGAGAAAATTGAATTTTAGGTCTAGAAATTATTGCAATGACAGTACGAGCAATTGATAAAATTAGAGATAGCATAAAAGTAGCTCAAGATAGACAGAAAAGCTATGCAAACCAACGAAGAAAGTCGGTAGAATTTGAAATTGGTGAGAAATTGTTTCTAAAAGTCGCACCAATAAAAGGAGTTCTTAGATAATTATTGCAATGACAGTACGAGCAATTGATAAAATTAGAGACAGAATAAAAACAACTCAAGATAGACAAAAAAGCTATGCAGACCAACGAAGAAGGTCGATAGATTTGAAGTTGGAGAGAAAGTGTTTCTTAAAGTTGCACCAATAAAAGTTCTTATTTTTGGCAAGAATGGAAAGTTGAGACCTCGATTTATAGGTCCTTTTGAAATTCTAGATAGAATTGGGAATGTAGCTTACTGTTTATCATTGCTACCTGGACTATCGGCAGTACATAATGTATTCCACATATCAATGCTTACAAAGTATGTACATAATCCAGAACACGTGTTAAATTATGATTCATTGAAAGTACAAAATGATCTAACGTATGAAGAGACTCCTTTGGAGTATCGAAAGAAAAGTACATGCATTAAGAAATAAGGAAGTTGTCTTGGTTAATATTCGATGGAAAAATCATGGAGTTGAAGAGGCTACTTGGGAGAATGAATATGAAATAAAAATCAAGTATCTAGAGCTTTTCGACAAAATAAGGTAATTTCAAGGATGGGATTATTTTAAGGGGGAAGAATGTAACATCCCGAGTTTTAATTATATGTTCATATGGACTAAGTTTAAAGTTGGACATTTAGCAAATGAATAGTTCATGTCTAGCCTTGTCCTCACACTAAAGTCTAAAAGTTGAAGTGACAAACACAACCCACTTATTTACATAAATGATTTATTTTGCTTATGTATACTTTTTAAAATTTATCGTAAGTTATTTGGGTCGAATATTTAAGTATTTCAGATGTTGATAAAAATATATCGATGTTATACTCATTTTGTAACTCGTGCTAAATAACATAAATTGGCTCAAGAAGAAATAATTTTGAACTAGTCATATTCGAGTTATTTTGATAGAAAGAAAAGTAATCTAAATCCTATATATATATATATATATATATATATATATATATTCATTTAGCTAGTGTTTTTTAACTCCAATACTTAACCGTCTCATGATTGATTGGAATCCACCATGATTGGTTTGAAATAAAGAATAAATTAATTAACTTGTTGAATTTTCAAACCTAACGTGTGGGCGTTTGAGTTTCTAATTAAATTGGTAAACTAATACAAGTGGTTATTATATATATAAAATATGCGAGTAGTGTTTTTTCCCTTTACCTATAATTTTCACACGTTGAGACATGCTTATTTTATTTTATTTTTTTCATCAACCACACTCAAAATTTCACAAAATGGGTTTCATTCTTTTACAAACATTATGTTCGATTTTAACTATTGTCTCAAGGATATTTTCAGAATTTTTGATATCAATTGAGGTAAGAATACGCAATGCAAAAATGGAAAATTCTTATTTTCTTGATGTTTATATAAATTTTTGGCATGAAATACTTAAGGCATTCGGGTCTATGTTAAATGTTTCGGGATAGACCGTTAGGTCAATAAAATATGTTAAATCCTACGAGATATGGGAATTCTTAAGAAATTCTTTGATCTATTGGATATCGTAACCAGTTTGCTCTAAATCTAAGAATGTCGGTATGTTGTGTCATTTTATATTTATATTATGTTAATAAGAATATACACGTATTTTTACTGAGTGTTTTCAAAATACTCACTTTATAATAACATTTCAGATTAAAACGGGTCGTGTGGACGCCTGGAATATTGATCAAGTGACACTCATCGGGTTGCCAAGTAAAAAAAAAAAAAAACTAGAAATGATTATTGCAAATTTTCATTTTAAGAATAAATTTTATGTTAATTTCCGTGAATATTATTTTAGTAGTTTTGGCATTGAACCTTAATATCCCATGTTGGATTAAATTTTACAAATTTAGCATTTTTGTATTTAAGATTTACTTATATATGTAATTTCTTGTTTAAATTATTGAATTTAAGATTTATCAATCAGATCACAAATATTTATATTATATTTTTAAATTAAGAATAAACTAGATAAGAAAGATTTGGTAACACTTCAAATCCAAATTTTTAATTAAAAAAATATATGTAGTAGATTTGGGGCGTTACAATTAAACTTTACGGACCTCAACATGACCCACGAGTTTTAAAGAAAATTGCTTTTACAAGTGAAGCTTCTCTCTTAATAAATGATATGATCTCAATTAAGTACCAAGAGAGAAATAGCGGAATACTTTAATAGATGGCAATGAATGAAGCTCAAGTTTTAGGTGTGAAAAATATTGATGTGTAAAATGATTTTTCAAAAGTTAATTTGATCAAAAGTTTTTCAAAACTAAAATGATTTGATAATAATAAATGAGATGAAAAATCAATATAATTTTGCTCAAATATCTCACTTGAATACTCTTTTATAAGTGAGTTGGTATTTATAACAGTTGAAAAAGGTAAAAAAATTCAGCTGAATCGAACAATCATCCGAATGTTTGATACTGTTTCGGAAGACTATTTTAGCCGTTGCTTGTCAAAAGCCCGAATGGTCAAAGAATTGACCGTTGCGTATAAACCGGACATCCGAATGGGCCAAATTTTTCGGCTCCTCTCATTTGTTTGTTTGATACAATGTAGACTTATAAATAGCGTTTTTACTTGATTTTTCGAGGTAAGTGATGCTAATAGGTTTGAAAAATAAATTAAAATTCTTACCTTTGAAAAATAATTTTTTTTGCAAACTTTTTACGAAGTGGATTTTTCCCGTGCATAAAAATTTGTTACTTGAACTTCTAATGAGTTATTGCTAAGGATTAAAGTATTTTACCTTTACAAATGAGCTCAAACGTCTAGTTTTAATATTTTCAATTGATTTGGCGCGAGTTATCGATTCGTTGCTCAATTTGTCTCCGATTGTAAATTCTCGAATTTGTCTTAAATTTTCTTGATTGTTAACTGCAAGTCTTTTGATAGCAATTGTTTTGTCTCCAATCTGATAACATGTAACAATGAAAACTCGAATACAAATATTATAGATAAAACCACTTTGTTTGTTATAATCAAAATATAAGATCAGGTCAACAAGATGATGTACATGTAGCATGATTTTTTTTTTCTCATTCACTTGTTAGGGCATCTATGATTTATGGTCCACATGTCTTATGCCTCTGTTTGGTGGGGATTAAAATCAGATTTTTAGTAGATTTTGATAAAAGTTGATGAAATGTTTTGTTAAAAAGTTGTGGTACTCATAAAATATGTGATTAAAATTAATGGTTGACTTTGACTTATTTATATATACTACATTGACAATTTTAAATTTTCAACCCTCCTTAACAAAAATTCTAGACCCACCCCTAGATCGAAATAAATTGAATGGAGTTCGATAATCGGTGAACAAAAGATTGGTCAATAATTTATGAAATTAATCAATTTAATTAAATTTAAAGTTTGAACCACAGTATTTTGGAAGAAAGTATTTTGAAATAGTAGATTGATGGAGAATGTGTGGTTGAAAAATAAGAAAAAATTATTGATGTGACGGAGTGTTGTTAAAAATGAGTAGAAGATTGATAATGAAAATTTTAATGCGTACCAAACAAGGGCAAAATAAAGCTTTTTCAATGCCTACTTTAAACATTTCAAAAATTGGGTCTATTAAATCGTTGACTTTATCTTAAATTACTACTTGCTCATTCAAATTAAAAAAAAAAGGAAAAGAAAAATAAAAGAAAAGCATATGTTACTGTTAGTTTTTCTTATAATCTTATGGGTAAGTCAATTGTAAAATATCCATTTTTGTAGTTTTTCTCTTTCCTTTAATTATTTTTCCGCTTAATTTCTCAATACAAGTATCCAAATTGTTGCCTCTTCACAGTCATTGATTTAATAGTATGCAAAATCTAATATTTTAGACTTCATGTCGTCGTTTTTTGGAGAAGTATATAAAAATGGCCTAAATAAAAGGATGGCCTTGAAAGCCCAAGATTGGTTAATCAAGAGGGGGGGTGAATTGGTTATTAAAACATTTTCGTAAATCACTCAAGATTTTAATATAATAAACATGAAAATGATAGAGAATAATCTAAACACAAGTAAACACGTAGATGGAACAATGTAAATTTGCACAAAAGTAAAAGCGTTAAGTAAAAGGAATAGAGAGTGCAAATGATATAATATGGAGATTCGATCCAATGCAATGATCTACATCCTCCGTTACCAAGCTCTTCGGCACGAGCAAGACCTTTTTCACTATGTTGATTGACTATGGTACAATCCAACCATTTGCAACGCTTTCGGTGACTTACAACCAAGGAGCGCCGATCCTTTTACAACGTTGAGCTTTCCGGGACCTCAACACGACCCACAATTCAAAATGATTTTACAAATGAAAGATTCTCTACTTAACGAGTGATAAATCCAAAGTTAAGTACAAGAAGAGAAATAGGGTAACACTTTGATAGATGGTAATGAATGAAGCTCAAGAGTTTGATTTAATAATAATAAATGAGGTGAGAAATCAATACAATTTTAGCTCACAAGAAACTCAATTGAATGCTCTTAAGTGCTTGTAATAAATGAAAATTGAGTTGGTATTTATAGAGATGAAAAGTGCCAATATTTTAGTCAAGCCGGATGACCAGTCCGGTCGACCCCCAATTTTCGGATGACCAAAATGACCGTTTGTATGGAAAAATCAAAAGTCGGAACGTTCAAAAATCGGACCATTTGAAGGACGTCTGGTCGACGCTCGTTGTGTCCGGTCAACCGCCACTGATTGATCAGTCAGTGGACCGTCCAGTCGACCACCGAAGTGAGCGGTACGCTTTTTGATCTTTTGTTTTGCATTTTGACTTTTTGACAAGTATGACCTTTTAATAAGCATTTTTCACTAACTTTTTTAAAGATGAAAGATTAATTAAAAAGGTTTAAAAGTTAATTTTTAAAAGTCGTTTTTCACTTGATCAAAAATGTCATATTTGAAACACTTTTTAATGCATGGAATGGTTTTGAGCTATAGTCATTCATTACTAACGATCAAAGTGTTATATCTTTACATGTGATTTCGAAAGTCTAATATTTGATTTTGCTTCAAAGCTTCGTTCATGTTTGACTCTTAAGACTCTTGATATTGTTCTTCTTCATGAGCTCGGTTTGATGGTCTTGATTTTGATCTTTTAAGCTCCCGTCTCAAATGATTTGACTTGAATGCTTGACTTTCACTTTTATCTTCATTTCGAGTCTGATTTGTGATGTGTTGATTTTGACAATGCTTGATAGATTTTAACATTGAACTATCATCACTCAAAATCAATTGTTAGAAACAATAATAATCGTGTTTGTTATAATCAAAACATTGATGAAATCAACCATAGGTCAACAATTTTTTCCTTTTTGATTATGACAAACAAGATGATTTGCAATGTAAGATTTGAACAAGTAATATCATATTGATAAATGAATATACATCATAAATTTATCATGTAATTCATATTTCCCCTTTCGTTTACAAATCAACAACTAAAAGATGATTTGCAATGTAAGATTTGAACTGTTACTATCATATTGCTAAAGGAATATACATTATAAATTTCTCATGTAATTTATGTTCCCCCTATCTTTTACAAATAACTACACATTCAAAGCATATAAATGATTTTCCCTCTTTTCCCCTTTTTCATATACTCTAAGCATATTATATTTTCAAATCAAAACTTGCATAGTCATCATCTCACTCATATTTTCCCCATTTTGGTATAAGTAAAAAGGAATAGTATCCAAGAGCAAAAGTCGACCATAGGGATCTATAGAAGATTTTCCGCTCTAACGTACTCAATCTCTCCGTTTTAATATAAGTAAAATGATGGCACATATGAGTGGAAGAGTATGCCATATAAGATTAAAATATGAAATCAACAATAGTAATATATTCCCCCTCAATTAAGCACAAGATGCCAAATATGTACAAGTTTAAATAGGAGGATAATCACCATTTTTATAGTAAAAATAATAATCAAAGCATGAGTGAAAAAACAAAATTGTTTGGGTAAAAAATGTATATAAACTTCATCCAATTATGCACAAAGAATCATACGAGAACATTTATATGAATTCAATTGAGCCACAATATCTCACCTTTGGTGTGCGTTGAAGAGAAGGAACTACAAAATTGACATTTTTACCTATAGGAGTAGGGGATTTGTCAAAGCGATGTTCGGGCACCTTGGGCTCACCCTCCGATGAAGAAGTTGATATTCTCTCCTTCCTTGGTTTCTTGCTTGGATTCTTGATCCTTGGCAATGAATAATGGAAGATATGCACTAGAGGATGAGAAATAGAAAAGTGAGAAAAACACGAATTGTAGTGAGAGAAAAATGGGGATTTTGAAGTTTTGGAGAAGAATAAGTGATAAGTTTTTGAGATATTGGGTAGATCTTGAAGATTGATGGTAGATCGAAGAGGATTGAAGGTAGATCTATGGAGAGGAAGAGAGAAAGTGGGAGAGAAGAGTGAAGAATGAATAAAAAGAACAAAAAATGGGGATGGGGGGTTAAAACCCGTCGGTCCGGTTGATCGGACCACCCCACTTGGAGGTTCTACTTTTCCGGTCGACCGGACGGTCATCCGCCCCATTTTTTTTTTTTTAAATATGGTGTCAAAAAAATCACATATAAGAGCTTGTTATATCAATCATATAATTCATCTTCATCAATTATACCTAAACCTCTTCTAAGATGTGAAAATCGATCATGAGCTAGAGGTTTTGTAAGTATATCGGCCAATTGATTTTCCGTTTTTATAAATTCTAGAACAATATCACCTTTTTGAACATGATCCCGAAGAAAATAATGTCTTATTTCAATATGCTTAGTTCGAGAGTGCAAGACGGGATTTTTTGATAAGTTAATTGCACTAGTGTTATCACACATGATTGGGTATGATCAAAGGATAAGTGATAATCACTAAGAGTTTGTTTCATCCATAGAACTTGTGCACAACAATTAGCGGCTGAGATATATTCAGCTTCTACGGTAGATAAAGCAATGAAGTTTTGTTTCTTGCTAAACCATGATACAAGAGCAAAGCCTAGAAAGTGACATGTTCCGCTAGTACTTTTGCGATCAATAATGTATCCGGCCCAATCGGCATCCGAATAGCTAAGTAGATCAATGTGAGTGCCTTTGGGATACCAAAGCCCTAAGGTTCTAGTACCACTTAGATATCGAAAAATACGTTTTACGGCTTTAAGATGCGATTCTTTAGGATTTGATTGAAATCTAGAACATAGGCAAACACTAAACATAATATCAGGTCTACTTACGATTAAGTAAAGGAGGGATCCGATCATACCTCGATATTTTGTTATGTCAACAGGCGTACCTTGTTCGTCCTTGTCCAATTTTGTAGATGTGCTCATAGGGGCATTCATAGGCTTCAAATCATCCATGCCGAACTTTTTGAGTATGTCTAATATGTACTTACTTTGATTGATGAAAATTCCATCACAAGTTTGCTTAATTTGAAGACCGATGAAGAATTTAAGTTCTCTCATCATACTTATTTCAAGTTCCATGCTCATGCACTTAGAGAATTCTTCACATGAATGAATATTAGTGGCTCCAAATATAATATCATCAACATATATTTGAACAATAATCATGTCATTTTTGAAAGTTTTAACAAAAAGAGTTGTGTCCACTTTCCCATTTGAAAAATCATTTGAAATAAGAAATTTGCTCAATCGTTCGTACCAAGCTCTAGGAGCTTGTTTTAGACCATAGAGAGCTTTACGAAGTTTGAAAACATAGTCCGGATTTTTATGATCTTTAAAACCAGATGGTTGTTCAACAAACACTTCTTTTTGAATAAACCCATTTAAAAATGCACTTTTAATAGCCATTTGATAAATGTAAAATTTTTATGACATGCAAATGCAAGAAGCATGCGAATGGATTCTAATCTAGCAACCAGTGCAAATGTTTCTTCATAATCGATGCCTTCTTCTTGATTATAATCTTAGGCCACTAATCTAGCCTTATTACGCACAATAATTCCATTTTCTTCTTGTTTGTTTCTAAAGACCCACTTAGTACCAATGATGGTTTGATTAGTTGGTCTAGCGACTAAATCACAAACANTATTACGCACAATAATTCCATTTTCTTCTTGTTTGTTTCTAAAGACCCACTTAGTACCAATGATGGTTTGATTAGTTGGTCTAGCGACTAAATCACAAACATGGTTTCTTTTGAATTGATTTAGTTCTTCTTGCATAGCTAGAATCCAAAACTCATCAAACTCGGCTTCTTTAAAAATTTTGGGTTCAATTTGTGAGATGCATACACAACTACCAAGATGATTTCTAAGAGAGGTTTCGATGGATCGCCTATAATCAATTCCTTTGGTGAGATGGAACAAACTTCCATTCTTTTGGTAGCGGGGAATCATCTTGAACCTCGATTGACATTACTTTCTTGAACATTTGATTCCTTTGTTAGTTCTTCGTTAGGCATTTTCTTGATTTGATCTTGAACACTCATTTGTTCGAATGGAGCTTCCACGCTTGCATCATCATCAACAAGACCTTTCTCGTGACCGAGTGGGTTAGTTTCATCAAATATGACGTGCATGGATTCTTCAATTACTAGAGTTCGTTTGTTGAAAATTCTATAAGCCTTACTAGTCGATGAATATCCTAGAAAAATTACAATATTGAATTTTGAGTCAAATTTTCCCAAATTATCCTTTGTGTTTAAAATGAAACATTTGCAACCGAAAACTTTAAAGTAGCTAATGTTGGGAATTCGATTTTTTCAAAGCTCGTAAGGAGTTTTGGTTTTCTTACGACTTATCAAGACTCGATTTATAGTGTAGCATGCAGTGTTAACGTAATCGGCCCAAAAGTACTTAGGCAAGTTATTTTCATTTAATATGGTCCTAGCCATTTCTTGTAATGTACGATTCTTCCTTTCTACTACACCATTTTATTGAGAAGTTCTAGAAATCGAGAAATTATGTTCATATCCATCTTCATTACAAAATTCATCGAAAGCAAGGTTGTCAAATTCTCCACCATGGTCACTTCTAATAATTACAATAGTGTAACTTTTT
>CAIGRS010113365.1:0-14799 GCA_903798395.1 Fraxinus floribunda
AATAATACACCCCATGCATTGCATGCGCCCAAAACTAGTATTATTATATAAAAGAAAGGTTATATAGGAGCATAATTTTTCATTTAAGAGCTAATCACAATTAGAGAGAGAGAGAATAGAGAAGGATGGCGGAAGAAACACTGGTTGCTCTGAGGTCTCTAATGACCTCTCACTCTCCCAAACTCGATGCTCTTGTCGTTCCGTCGAAAGATTATCATCAGGTCAGTCTCCTGTATGTGGCTGTGTAGATATTTACTGTAATTCAGATGCTTCGGTTTTACAATGAATTACTCGAGTTCTTAAAGCGTTATCTTTATGTGTTTATGTGATTCGACCACTGGCGTTAAGTGGGTTTGATAATTATATAATTGGTGGATGTCGATTTGGCAGAGTGAGTATGTATCTGCGCGGGACAAAAGGCGTGAATTTGTATCTGGATTCACCGGCAGTGCGGGTTCGTTTCTATATCACTAATTTAATTTTCACTCAATTGAATAACTCTAGAAATGCATTTTACAGCACATGCCAAAGTTTTGGGTTTTTTTTTTTTTAAACTTTGGCAAGAGCGAATCAGTTTTTGCGGCATTAAGGTGTTTACTTTTGATATGGACAATAACCCAAGTTCGAGGAAGAATTGGTTTTTAGAATGATAATCTTTCACCTAAGGTAATACATCATTGTTGTTATTATCCAAGTGCCTTCCCTGTGGGGTTATGAAATTTATTGACTAGAACTTTTTGTTATCATGTGAACGATTGGGTGGTTAGATTTAATTCTGAGGTATAGACCGCAGCAACTTTGAAAAGATTGTCTGATGTTGTGCAATGATATCATCGGATTATTAGCTTTATGGTGAATGTCTTCACATATCCTTGGATATGACCAAAATGACTTTAGGTTTTGGGACATTAATAACAGTGGTTGCCATTACAATTGTCAAATGCACAATCCCTTCTGGTGTGCCTTTTTATCTGTCTTTTCGTTGTCATTGATCTATTTGATTCTAACTAAGTCTCAACATTTGGATTTCATGTAGGCTTGGTGCTTATAACGGCAAATGAAGCATTACTGTGGACGGATGGAAGGTACTTTTTGCAGGCATCACAACAGCTTAGTGACCAGTGGAAGCTAATGCGCATGGGGGAAGACCCAGCAGTTGATATTTGGATGGCAGATGTGAGTTCACTTCACAGTTTTTGTGTAATCTAGTTTCTGCTATTTATGGGCTCGTCTCAATATCTATTCTCATTTTGAAAGAAGCTGTAATGGATTTATCTTACTATTTCAACCAATTTTTTTCATTTTTCTGTACTAGAATCTACCAAAAGATGCAGCTATTGGTGTTGACCCCTGGTGTGTATCAGTTGACACTGCACAGAAATGGAAGCGTGCTTTCTCTAAGAAACAGCAGAAGTTGGTCCAGACATCCAAAAACCTGGTAGATGAAGTTTGGAAAAGTAGACCTCCGCTGGAAATTAATCCTGTTATTATCCATCCACTTGAATTTTCTGGTTGTTCCGTTCAAGAAAAGTTAAAGGATTTGAGGGAAAAGCTTGTTCAGGAAAAAGCTCGTGCTATCATAATAACTGCCCTTGATGAGGCGAGTCTATGACATCCAAGTCATACCCCATCAAGTTAAGACCCAAATGCTTTCAAGTTTCGTTGCTAATTCTATCGACATTTCAGGTTGCTTGGTTGTATAATATTCGTGGAACTGATGTTTCCTACAACCCCGTTGTTCATGCGTATGCTATAGTAACGCTAGCGTCAGCTTTCTTTTATGTGGACAAAAGAAAGATATCTTCGGAGGTTAGTTTATGAATAGTTTAAGCAAAGAAGCTCTTTTTGTACGTGTTGATTTTTTAATCAAATTCAAATGATTTGCAGACAAGTTTTTATATGGAGAAAAATGGAATTGAAGTGCGGGATTACAGCGCCGTGAGTTCAGATGCGATCTCACTTGCATCTGACCAGCTTTCTCCTTCCAGTTCAGTCAACAAAGCAGAACATGACATTCCAAATAAAATAGATAGCAATTCTCGTGGGGCTGGGAATGATAATGTTGAAGAAGAGAGTAGTAATAACCTTGTATGGGTTGATGGTACATGCTGCTTTGCTTTGTATTCAAAATTGAACGTGGATAAGGTTCTCATGAAGCCATCACCTTTAGGCCTTGCCAAAGCCCTAAAGGTAGTGCATTCTATCTTGAACACCACTCACCTATAATAGGAATTTCCATTTTATTTTCCTGTTTTTTCGTTTATTTTTTGAGTAAGTTGGGTGATTGAAACAAGTACTGAAGGTAGTGTCGTTGTTAATTGACAGAGTTTATTGGGAATAATATTTCGAGAACTTAATATGTGAAAATTCCTTGTAAATGCACGTGGGTAATGGGAGCTGGATTCAAGTTGCTCTTACTGTGTACAACTTACCTAAGATCTTTTTTTTTTCATTGTTGAGAAATATATTATAACCCGGAGTTTCTATGACTTATATATTGTTGCTTAAGTTGTGCCTGAATCTTAGGACCTATTTATTTTTTTTGCTTTTATTGATATTTCTGTAGTTCAGAGACTTATTATTTTGACTGTCATGTGTTGTTAATTCGCCACAGTTATGATGCAGTTAGTGGTAGTTGCATCTATTATAGACTCAAAATTCTTTCCTGATAATTTTGTTCTCCATCTCTCTTTTGGTTCGTCAATTGAATGGAAGCACCAGTCATGAGATCTGAGAAATATATGGGGCAGCCAGTGATGGGATTTTTTCTCAATGGGCTAATGCAAGTCACATCCACATATTATACCTGACACATCTTCCAACTGCATGCAGATCCTATACTCTTACCATTAGAAATATATTTTCATTCAGCATTTATAATATCTCACACCATGACATTGCCAAACAATATAATTCATATCGTTTTAAGAATTGGAATGGGTATATGTGTTCTCTAAATGAAATATCATTATTGTCGAAAATAAATTTGAAACTCTTTACACAATATTTATTTTGCATGTCATTTAATTTACTTAGAAAAATGTAGTAATTCAAGGTGGCCAAGGAATACAAAATAATCACACTTTTAACTACGAATCGTTCTTACTTTCGTCAATGCTTTTCAAATTATTGAAACTAATTACATTATTTTATAAGCTTCTTCTGTCATGTGGTTTTCCTGATTCTATCTTAGACACCTCAAATATCTAGTTGTGTTTCTCATGAAGAATAAAATATGTCTGTGCATTTATTATCTTCTATGAATTTTGAACGTAACTCTGGTTTGACCGTGCTAATATATGATTAGATTTTATTAACATGCAAAGGAAAATGTGGAGCATCGGGAAGTATATGAAAGAAGAGAAGATAGCATGTCAAAAAATGAGGGTACAAATATTGTTGTTTGATTTCATGGCAATGCGGCTGGAAAGTATATTGCTCCTAGAACTTTAGTGAAGAAACCATAGCCCTGGCATTACAACCTGGGTATGAAAGATGTCTCAGCAGTATATAGTTAATATCTGACAGGAAAAATGCAATATGTCCACAGGCCTTAACACTTTTTTCAACCTTCATAGTCCATTTGAAATTTTTGGTATTTTTTTTTTTTGGCTGTCATTTTTTCTTTATTTCTTTTTTCCTATGAGCATATGTGGGACACGCTGGCTTATCTTCAATTTCTTTCTTGATATGTAATTGATGTTTCATATGTGATTATTGATATAGGGATCAGACGTATAGTGAAACCATCTTATAAATTATTCCATGTATTATTACAAGGCTCTTGAGAATGCTTTTAGAGTAACTTTGTGCTTATTGAGTGGCTGGCATATTATTTTCAGAATCCTGTTGAGATGGAAGGATTGAAGAATGCACACATTCGGGATGGTGCAGCTGTTGTGCAGTATCTTGTTTGGCTGGACAAGCAGGTATATATAGATGTGCAAGAGATTTGGATATAATAAATTCTTTTTGATCTTATGGAATCAAATCAAGGTACTGTTCTCTTAGTCTCTATAGCAAAAGGCATAGTTCTAATATTGTGAACAGTGTAGAGAATCAAATTCCATCTTAACAAATTACGAGTTGTAAGACTTGGTACTGGTGGTTAAGTAACATTATTAGTAACATGCATTATAAAAGAATATTCTATAAGAAAAAATTTATTATAACATGATTATGTAGCCTAAATGATAAGATGTATTCTGACTGCAGAAGTATCTCCAAATCCACTTCAAAACTTTTACCTTGGAGTCTAAGCCTCTAAGAGTATATTAGCATAAAGACCATAGAATGAAGTCATGTGAAGGAAAAAAATGAAACTGCAAAAATCTAATTAATGAAGATGCAATATAAAAATCGAAATAATCTTATTTTGATATTTAATTTAGCAACATCCTGCCCACTCTGCATGAAATATGAATGGAAACTTCCAACCTCGGGTCATGTGAGTTCTGTGATTGAAAAGACTTTTGTTTCCTAACCTTCAGGATGCAAAACTTTCTAGAATGAACCCCTGAAGAATATATCCCTCTCTTTTAAATCTTATTTTCCGGAGTTGTGGGCAAAATATCAGTCTTATTAGTATTGCTCATATGCATAATCCTCCCTGTTTCCTTGACTCACAAGAGCTGTGCATGTTACTGATTTTTTTTTTTTTCATTTACTGCAGAAGCATCCTGTCTTTATTTTACTCTATGCCTATTGCATAATAGGTTATCTTGAAAATTCTACAATTATATATGCAACTGCGAGGCTTAAACATACAATTTAATTGTCATCACATTTTGTTACATTTCCATATTTGGGAATAATATTTGATGCAATAGTTTGCTGTTTCCCCAGATGCAGGAACTTTATGGGGCTTCTGGATATTTTATTGAGGGTGAAAGTGTCAAGAAGAATGACCAACAGTAAGTTTGTTATAGTACGATTATCTATGCAAGATTACAGACCAATACTTTTTGCCTATTGTTTGTGGCTTTTGTTCATTACTTTTTTTCTGAACCTACTTGTCAAGTGTTATGCCGAACAATTTTGTCTAGCCTGAAATTAGGCTATTAATAGCGTCAGAGCCCTGGGTATGGTACACAGTCAATTACTCTTTTCCAAATTGTTAAGATTGATTTATTCATGAAGAACTGGACTCCTGACTTTTAGACTTGGACCATACCAAAAGCTAGGATTTTCCAGCTGGGACTTTTGCTATTTCAATTCAGCTATGAAACTGACTCTGTCTCTTTCTTGAAGTTGTCTTGTTTAAAATTTTCCAGTTGGTTTTGTCTAGAATTACTCACTTGACAGTGCATTGTTGCTGTAAACTATTGAATAGAATGGAATGATACTGCATTGTGATTGGGAGGTTCAGCTTGTTTTTCTTGTGCATTCCCTGTCTTGAAGTGAAGATCTTCTATTCATCTGTAAAATTAATGCTGCAGTTCTTGAAAGTACACATTCAATTCTTTCCCAAACTAATCACTTCTAAATGTTACATTGTAAATTTCTATTACGTGGCCTGTCTTATTCTTCTTCTTCTTTCTTTAAGAGGGAGCCTCAAGGCCACACGTGTCACTTATGTCACTGATAAAAGTGAAAAAATAGAGAAGATTTTCTCTCTCTAATGACTTCAAACTAGAGTATTCAATTTGATGAATAAAACACTACATAGAGATGTTCAGTTTTGCTTGAGATTGATATAGGGAAAAAAACTTTTGCGGATGATAGTATCTCACCGAATGGATCTCGGTTTTGAAATTGTGTTTTTAGATATGATGGTCGTTGCTTTCTTGTTTAGCGTATCTTACTCCAACATGTTGCTGTTTAATGGTATGACAGGAAATCTCTGAAACTGACTGAAGTGTCTGTAAGTGACAAGCTAGAGGAGTTCCGTGCATCTAAACAGGTATTGACTTCACTTTTCTAGCAAAAAATAAAAAATAAAAATCCATATCTATATTCAACTTTTCATTAGAGACATGGTCAAACCCATTGCTTCGTACATGTCATGCTTAGTCTTGGGTGTCTCTCAGTGGTTTTTGATCCCTTGAGAAGCTTTGACAAATGTCTTTTCTATCTAATTATCCATCAGTCATATTGCTAATGTCTCATTTTCAGTCTTGGAATGAAAATAAAGTCCTTACTGGACAATCAACCCAAAAACTTAATGCTGTCTGTTCATACTAACCCCAATCCCTATGTAATGTTAGCTAGTTGTTCATTTGAACAAGAAATTAGTTTTTAAAGTTTACTAATGCTACATCACTCAAGCGCTGTAAATTCTTCTACATCACTCAAGCGCTGTAAATTCTTGTATGCATAAAAAGTTTTAAAGAGTCCAAGCTTGGTAGTCTTGGCATGGTTTTACGTTCTATTTTCCTACTTTATGTCGAGACTGTATTGGAAGCTGTGGATATGTGAAAAAGACAAATTTTAGGGGCAAACCTGAATTAGTTGAATCTTAAAATTATTAAATATGATCATAGTTGCTTATTTTCTAATGCTACACCATTTTTTATCAACAGCATTTTAGGGGGTTGAGTTTTCCAACAATTTCATCAGTTGGTCCAAATGGGGCAATTATCCATTATTTTCCAATGGTGGAATCATGTGCTGAACTTGATCCAAATAGCATGTACCTATTTGATTCAGGAGCTCAGGTGTGTCAACTTACTTGATTAATTTTTCAGTTTTTTCTTTATTCTCTTCACTTCCATTCTACCATTTTTTTTTTAATAAATATATTGATTATTTATGTTGATGTTTTCGGTGTTTCTGAAGTATCTAGATGGAACAACTGATATAACACGGACAGTTCATTTTGGAAAACCTACATCTCATGAGAAAGCATGTTATACTGCGGTATGTAGTACTTGTTTATTTAATATTATTTCCTCTGTTATCTGCAATTGAAGTTTGCTCTTGGTTGTGTTGAATCTTGAGGCTAAGTTAGATTTTTTGCCTGACCCCACTCTTGAGATGCCATAATCTTGAAAGAACCATCTCCGAGACTAATTAATAGCTGAAGCTCAAGTCTCCCAAACTTGTGCCTTTTAAGTGTAGATTTCTTTATTAGTCTTTTGATCAGACAATTTCTAGGCATTTTACATATAGAAAATTGGAGGAAAAAATCTTCAACATACCTATCAAGTTTAGAAATGACACTAACATTAACCATTCGGTTACCAGAATGAAGATAATTATTAAGGCCTTGACCTGATTGTGATTCCTTTAGTGCTATCAATGCCTGCCATTGATTTTGATCAAAATGAAACTAATTTGAAGCCTTATTTATTATGTATTTGGAATAGTTCTTTCAAACTAAAACGCATTCAACTTGTAGTACTAAATGTGAAGTTTCTTATACATTCACTGTTCTGCTGAAACTCAAATATATCGAGATTCATTATTACTTTGAAAGTATTTTTGGTTGAATTTGATAAGTTAAATAAGCCCTCTATTGTTGAGACACAGTAATTGGATCTGAAACGTGATAAATATGTTCAATTATCAAAACATTGTTCAGCAGTAGTAAATCAAACTTTTATTCTACTAACATCTCACTTGATATTTAAGTGTTAGTATCAGTTTTCTATCAAATCACCCAAATTTAAACCAACGGGGGAGTATGTTTAGATGATTAGATCCATGTCTGCAATGGGTAAGGCAATGCCAACGTTAAATGGTACTTATAGTTTCTCAGATTTTTTGTTATAAACAGTCTGCCTTTCAGAGATGTATATTCCTTGTAACTGTGAGTCGTATAAAATTTCCATATATTTTCTTCTTAATTGTGCTGGATAAAATCTTTGCATAGGAGACCATTCCACTTTTGAATCTGTTATTGCCCATATCTGAGAAAAGGTGTTCCTTCTTTGTTCTAATCTCGATTGGTGGTGAATTTTATTTCACTTGCACGTATTTCTTACTGTTCTCTATCTCTTTTACTTCATTTTAATTCAAAAATTCATCCATCTTCCTCAAAAGTTTTGAATGGATTTCCTCTCCCATAATTAAAGAAGATGCTCCCTTTTTCTTAATTATCAAGTATCAACATCAACATCATAAATCTAATCTTGTTCTCATATAGGTTCTCAAGGGTCACATTGGACTGGGGAATGCTCGGTTTCCTGCTGGAACCACTGGTAAAGATTGATTTTTTATTTAACTATTGATAATTCATATAGTTTTCTAGTCTTGGAAAATTTCATATTGACTTTATTGGACTGGAAATTCTGTTATTGAACAATTCCACCAAAGAAATTCAGTCTGATCTATTAGTGTTGGCTAGGTGAAGACTTGGATAATATAACTTGTTCTTTGTCTTTTTTCCTGAAACTGCTATTTTCAGGGTATACTCTTGATATTCTTGCACGGGTCCCTTTGTGGAAGGATGGTCTTGACTACAGACATGGTACTGGTCATGGAATTGGGTCTTACCTAAATGTTCACGAAGGTAAGCTCTGGGATACTTGTTATATATTGATTTAGACGCATGATTGAATTTATTGTAAGTAATACAAATAACAATTTTTGTTTAAGGTCAAATAATTTTATTTTTTATTTTTTTGCTTTATGAGTAGTAGTCCTATCGAACAATTTTTATTTTTTCCTTTTTAACTATATTCTGATTCTATGCAAAAAGAAATATACTGATACTTTGAGGTGAAGAAGCTATTGATTTTGGAGTGCTATGACATTTTCTTACGCTCTGACCTACAAGGTTAACATTTATAAACTCAAGGAATATCGTGCATATAGACAGCGTAACATCGTTCTTTGATTACATGATCTACAATAGAAAGATAAGAACAAATGCATAGTAAAATGAACAAGTCATGAACTAGTTCTCAATATCTTTGGGTAGTATTATCTATTGACTTTTCAAGCTTCTTGTGTTTGCTTGCAATGCAACTTTATTTTGGTACTTGCTTTTACTCGAAATTTATCTTTACTAATCATTCATATTGTTGTCTTGATAAAATTTATCATGGTGGTTTCCTGCATGAACACTCTGACAAAGAATGTTGTATAAGCTGAGTATCTTTAAAGAAACTTAGTTTTGCAAGAATCAACTCATTCCATGTCCTGAAATCTGTACTTACACGATCCAACCATGGATGCATCCATAACTATTTTGTTGTTGGGCTCTATAATGTAAAAGTCAGTTATTTTTCAAGGCTCAAAAATATTGCCAAAGAAAAATGAGTATATTGTTGCCTAGTGCAAAAAATTGTTATGTATTTTCATGTTCACATGGTCAACACGTTTCCTAAATGTGAAAAGATATGTTAAATTTTCTCTTCTAATTATTAACATTACAAAGAATTTTTCCTTAATTAAATTTTATATATTGTGGGATTAGTACCTATTTATTTTAGAACATGGAACAGAGTTAATTTCTAAAGATTTCTTTAGTTCTGGGGATTATTAACCTATGAGACATCAATTATACAAGAGAATCTGGTAGCAGTTAATAATTTCCTAACTTATGGTTTTGTTAGGACCTCATCAAATTAGTTTCAGACCACCTGCTGGGAATGTGCCATTACAACCTTCAATGACTGTTACGGATGGTAAGTATCTAATTTTTGTAACTCCTCTGCTTTGATTTATGGGTCGAACCCCGTAGTATACCTTTTGTTATGACATTTTCATGAGAAGCAATTAAGAAAAAATTTCATGCAAGGCACAGCTTTTTCAATATAAGGATAGGATGTCATCTATATATCTATAACTGGAGATAACAATGCTTTAACTTTATGCATTGGCAAAGGAAAACAAATCAGTATGTCTATTGTTCTACTTCATTATTTTTATGGAAACTAAATTTTAAATTTCAGTTATGAGAAAGAAAATGAGATGCAATTCTATTATTCTACTGTGAGAATGAGTGGTCGTGCCACACTTGGAAAAATATTGTAAGGCTTGGAAGTTTCGATGTGTTATCTAAATGGTTCTCAGATGTCCCTGTATTGAAATACTCAACCATAATGCATTCATTGATATATGCATTTGGCATTTTAAAGTATGACTCTTATCCTGTGCTCATCTATTTGTGCCAAACAGTATTACGATCCTACTGATATTTGTTTAACCACAATTGACCATTTTTCTCTGATGGAGATTTGATTTTCATTTTCCAGAACCTGGTTATTATGAGGATGGGAAATTTGGTGTAAGATTGGAAAATGTGCTAATAGTAAAGGAGGCTGATACGAAGTTCAATTTTGGTGACAAAGGGTACTTGTCATTTGAGCATATAACATGGGTAAGTATTCAACTTCATATTGCCTCATCATCTGTCTTTTCATGTACTAGCATGTATTTGATCGCGTACACATTCGGATAATACCTTGCTTGTAACCAGTGCTGAGCCAGTTCTCCAAACTACCACTAATAATTCGTCAAATGATTTAACCACATGCTTATCACGTGACACGTTGACACCCTTGAATTTTTTACTCTCATTTAAAGAGAAGAAATTTCAGTCCACTACACTTTAATTAAAATTAGAGTTAATTACTAAACTTCCTAAATCCCTTATCCTTACTCAACAGACACTCAACTTTCTGCACCCCCTCAAGCTAGGTCAAAGATATCAATCATTTTGAGCTTGCTTGTGCGTTCTTTGAACACCAACAAACAGTCCTTCAGCTAACATGTGACCACACATTTGTTGAGACTTGAACACAAGATTGATCTTGTAGTAGTTCCAGGCTTCGTTACTTGAGCCTGACCTCGTCGTTTTCAGGATGCTAGTAATGAACCCTAGGCTACTTGCACAGGAGCTGCATCCTAGTGCATGCAAATAATGCGTGACGATAAGTTGTATTTAGAATTGTACATCTCCTGCAAGGAGGACATATTTAGTCCTGCTTCATATTTATATTTCATACTGTTCTTTCAGACACACATTTGAACATTTCTTTCAGATGTAAATTGTGGCTTTGTTCAGTTGATAGAAGTACTCTTGCATACTCACTTTTACCTTATTTCTATACTTTCAGGCGCCGTATCAAAGAAAGTTGATTGACGCAAGCCTTCTCGTTGCTGAAGAAATTGAATGGTTGAACAACTACCATTCCAAGTGCAAGGAAATCCTTGCACCTTACCTGAATACAACTGAGAAGGAATGGCTTAAGCAAGCTACTGAGCCAATTGGTGCTTGAGTTATTCTCTATTTATACCCCGCTGAAACTAAAGTCATATCGAAGTATTAAGGTTAATAACCATCCTCTTACCAAATTTCTGATTGAAAAAACAGCTCTAGAAATTGTCAAGACTTGACCATCTTATCGTGAATCTTTTATCTGATGATAATCAATGTGATTAAAGTGGTTTTAGTGGGAGTAATATGATTTATGTTGCAATTTACTTGCAAATTACAATGCTTTTATCATACTTTGTGAAGTGGGATCTTCCAAAGTAACGGATATCGCTCTTTTGATGGTCAAATTATGATTGTCGTTCTTTGTAGTCGCAACTGCAAGGCAAATTTAAACCACTATCTTGTCCCTGTCAAGTAGAAAAATGGAAAACTTGAAACAAAAACATCGTCATATTCGTCAGTCAATCTCAGTTAAACCGTTGTTGCTGCCATCATCACACCCGCAGCAGGCTCGCTATAAAAATATGTAGTTTTACTATTATTATAGACTGCAACTCGTTTATTATAATTATTGTGAATCTTTATCGTGAGAAGCTGTTCACTTGAAATTATTCTTTTACTTAGTCAAAAGTTACGTTTTAAAAACAAAAAAGAAAAGAAAAAAACCGTAGTTTTCGTTAAAGTCAGAATAGTAGAAGTAAACTACGTTTTAGGAAAGCAACATTATAATTAACGTTTAAAAATTCATTTAAAAAATTTGTAACACAATTTACGAGGATTCTCAACATTACAGAGATTGGTTTAGAATTTAGGACCACCAAGAGACGTGGCTTAAATTTGTATATTAAGTAAATATTTCTTCACATAGAAGTATTAAATCACATGAATAATAATATATTGGATTTAGATTCTCCTCTACAGTGAACTCCCTCTGCAATTTCATATTATGCATTTTCTTTGGATCTGGTTTACCTGAAAAAGGCATTCAAGATTTGTTTTTGTCAGCACAGATCGTGCGATTTATTATATAACTCGTAATAGTTCTAAGTTCAAAATTTAGCAACCCTATATTTTTTTTTATAGAAAATGAATTCGATTTATATGTAGAGAACGTTTCTTGACTACGTAATTATTTATTATATATATTGTTTATAACTTCAACTTCTTATTAATACTGTTTAATTTACCTAACAAAATATATTTATATTAACTAGTCAAAGTTGAACGTGCGTACCACGTAATTTTGAAATACTTTATAAGTGATGTGAAAGTAATTAATTTAGAATTAATACCAATGAATATTAAATAATTTATACTAAATGAATATAATTTAATTTATAATTAGCATATATGGACGTGAATGATGAGCTGCATTCTTGAATGTGAAATTTTAATTAATATTAATTAAATAAATGTGAACGTTTATTAATTATAATATTTATTACAGTTAGTAAATTAGGGGATGTTCTCTTTCTGTTTCAGTTTTGTAAATGGGTTATAATCGTACAAAAAGTGATTTTCACTTAATGCGATATTTAATATTTAATATTAATATATTATAAATTTAAACTTTTTTAATTAATTAGCAATGGGCATCTACATGCATAGATGAACACCACGTACACAAAAAGGAAAAGCGATAAGCATGTGACTGAAGGTTGTGGAAGTTTACAGTATCGACAGCTATCATTTAGAGTTTAATTAAGAATTAATTTGTGTTTAAACGAAGGAATGTCATTCAACCACGTCTTCTATGAATTAGATTAATCAAGCAGTTAAGAGATTAGTGGATAGATTTGTTGGTTTTATATGTTAATTAAAGTGATAAATTAAAAATTAGGGTTTTGTCCTCCAATAGCAAAGATTGAAGGCCCTTCTTTTGAGGGTTTTCTTTTAAGCATTTGACTATCTGTTGATTGGTTTACCTCCCTAGGCCATATCAACTAATATCAACCAATTTTGATTAATGTTGCATAGAATGAAGAAAGATTTGTTTTTGTTTTGCCAAAAATGTTATTCATCCCAACTGGAGTTACAATTTCAATCTAGATGGCTTAAATGATATGTTAAATGAAAGGTGAAATTAAATGACTTATTTAATTTCATCTATCATTTAATCACACATTAACGTCACCTAAACTGAGATTGTAACTCCAGTGGGGATGAATATTATTGCTCTTGTTGTGTAGGTTATGGCCCAATTGAGCACTTACAATTTTTGTCGACGCGAAATTAAGTTTTACTTTCCACATTTTGAGTTGAGATCTGTTGTCCAATTTTTACTGTTCAACTTATGATCAACCCAATTAATTAATGGCACATCATTTTTATTTTTTAAATTAATATTTTATCTCAAATTTACTCTCGTTAACTTCATCATTAGCCCACCAAATTGATGACATGTTAATTTAAAATGATTTGCCAATAATTGATTGGGTGGACAACAAATTAAACAATAAAACTTGGACAACGGATCTCATCTCCCACGTTTTATGGTCAAATTGTAAAAGCGCTTTTATTTCTAATATTGGGTTTAATTTTTTTAGATTAGGGTTAATGAATAAATTTCTATCGTAATTCTATAGAGACGGTGATTTCATACCCTACAAATTATAAATTTCCTTTCTAGTTTTACCATAAGATGTTTTGGCTTATGTCATAAAAGATGTTGGACCATGACAACGAATGATGTATGAAAAGAGTAATGTTATTTACCTTTTATAGATAATCCACTATATGAAGTGTTATATATTAAATGATAAAATCAATAAAGGGAATATTTAGTGAGCTTATTATTTATCGAAATTTAAATAATTCATCCTACATGTAGATTGCATTTACGAGTTGCATATCATATTTTGTAAAATTTACATTTTGCACACTGAATTTTACTTATTGGTAACAAAAAAACATTGCAAGAAAAATAAAAAAAATTATAAACTTTTCGTTATAAATTATTATAAATCAAAGTGCCCCTAATTAAAAATAAGAATCACAATCTAAATTATATATTACTTGACACTTCACATATCATTTAATATATTTTCTATTACTCTTTCACCTAAAACATTAGTTTCCCCTCATATATTTATCTTTCTCATAAATTATTATTTTTATTAATTCAAGTATTTTCAATACACTATTAACTTGACATTTTCTAATTTTATTTGTCACACGGAACTATAATTTACCTTTTATAGATAATCCACTGTATGTAGTGTTATATATTAAATGATAAAATCAATAAAGGGAATATTTAGCGAGCTTATTATTTATCGAAATTTAAATAATTCATCCTGCATGTAGATTGCATTTACGAGTTGCACACCATATTTTGTAAAATTTACATTTTGCACACTGAATTTTACTTATTGGTAACAAAAAAACATTGCAAGAAAAATAAAAATATTTATTAACTTTTCGTTATAAATTATTATAAATCAAAGTACCCCTAATTAAAAATAAGAATCACAATCTAAATTATATATTACTTGACACTTCACATATCATTTAATATATTTTCTATTACTCTTTCACCTAAAACATTAGTTTCCCCTCATATATTTATCTCTCATAAATTATTATTTTTATTAATTCAAGTGTTTTCAATACACTATTAACTTGACATTTTCTAATTTTATTTGTCACACGGAACTATGTAATTTTATCAGTAACATTTATATTTATCTTCT
>CAIGRS010113378.1:0-12643 GCA_903798395.1 Fraxinus floribunda
TTTGAAAACTTATGGATTATTCATTATTCTTGCTAGCACGAGAAAAGAAAAACCCTAGCCGTCATTCTTGTTCTCTGTGTGGATCACCATTGGAGGCTGGACAATTGGACAGCTTGGATTGCAGTTCGTGATCGTTCAAGTTCAAGGAATCTATGAAATTCATTAAGGTAAAATATTCTATCACAGTTTTTATCTAAATACAAAGCGAATCATTTGTATGGGAATCGAAAAATTGTTTTATTCCGCTGTGCATGCATAAGTAGATTTCCAACACCGACAACGATCAACAGTGTGTCCTTCATGTTTGCAAATTTGACACCGAGGGGTATAAGAGCCCCGTTTACCACGTCCATGACCATGGCCTCCATTGTAGCTGCAGCTAGAACGACGGGACTTGGAGTTACTACAACCCCAAGATGGAGGAAAGGAACCTTTTGTGGCAGTAAAAGCAGCAGAGGAAATGGGAGAGGAGGACCCAAGAGACTTTTGGAAAATCTCAAAGCTTTCAGCTTTGGGAACCAAGTCTTTGAAAGCTGATATGGGGTGAGAGACATCTGGGCAGTAGAGAAATTAGCAAAGTCAGCGCCCAATCCTCTGAGATACCAGTGAACTTTGTCTATATCATCAATCGTGCGACCCATCGCAGTGAGTTGATCACAAAAGCTTTAAATGAACGAGAATATTCGGTGACATTGCTAGTGCCACGTTTGATGAGTTGCAGGTAATCTTTGACGCGAAGTTCATGAGTCTTGGAAATATGGCTGAAGGAATTTTCCAAAGCAAGCCAGACATCACGAGCGGTGGTGAGACCAAGGACTTCGGCCATGGCTTCTTTAGTTAACAAAGAGAAAAGAAGACTGAGAAGGCGTTGATCTTGAAGTTACCATTCCACATATTCAGGATTTGGTTGAGAATAAGAATCAGAGGAAATAGTGGGTGGAGGCGCTGCAACTGAACCATCGACATGGCTGAAGAGATTCTGACATTGAAGGAGAGGAAGAAGCTGATTTCTCCAGAGAAGATAATTAGTGGATGAGAGTTTGATAGTGACCATGTGGATCATGGTGTTGAAGGAGAAGGAAGAATCGGCCATGAGGGGATCGATGAGGTTAATCGAAAAAGGCTGATACCATAACAATGTTGGTAAAACCACCATATATCTATGGAGTGGAGTCTGACATTCGTATTACAAAATGAAAATTGTATCTCCTAAATTTTGTCTTCCACAATCAAGGAGGATTCCGTAAATCAATATCTGATTTACTAGAATCCTTGACGCTTACAATGGAAATTCAAAAAACATAAACAAGCAATGCCATGTTGTCTGTTTTTGGTATTTGCTGACCTCTTATTATGCAAGGCTTTTCCAGCTTTCATTAGAAAAGGCACCCCATCCGGCCATCCCATCTTGCATTATCAATAAATAGGGCAGCCAAAGGTGGCCCTGAGGGTGCACAAGTTGAGCAACTGCACAGGGACTCTGAGGGTGCGCAAGTTGAGCAACCGCACAGGGACTCAGCATTGTAGAGGCACCAAATTTTTTTATTATTATAGGTGTATATATATGTGTAGTTAATATTTAAAATGTTTTACTAATTTTAAAATTTAAAATTTTTATAATCAAGTTAAGTTAAATGGCACAATATTTATGAAAACGAGTAAAAAAAATTATGTTACATCAATATATTTTTTTAGTTTAGCATATTATTGAAAAAGAATTGTTTTTTTTTTTTTTAATTTTAAACTATCTCACTTTCAAAAATAAATAAATTAAAATTAAATTATCTATTTTACCACCCCAATCCCAAATACCCCATTTATTTCATTAACTAATTACAAATCCAACAAGACAATAAACAACCCAAAATCCAAGTGATTAAAGTGAAGAGTGAAAAGCTAACATCATATCCATTTCCAATATTTCCCCCTCTCACACCCTTTAACCCATGAAGAGTGCTCAAACAAAGGAGAAGAAACTCTACATAAGTTTTTGTTACTAGCTCTACAGTAGTACAATCTACATAGTAATATTACTATTTTAATGACTGGGCACATCTTAGTGTCAGGAATGAGTAGTGTGCATATCAACAACATGGCTATATGGATTGATTTACGTGCTAGTGAAAATATTGTGAAATCTTTTACCAATAGAAACAAATGAGGCTTTTGATTATTAACTTTTTGAAAAGATTGGGTTAATTTCCGAATACATTTATTGCTTATAAAATACTATTGACAATTTCCTGTTACTATTGCATCTACCGTAAATTATTGATTTTACTTTTAGAAATGAGAATAAATATTTTTACTTGATTTGTTGCATTACAAGGTTTACACATGCTATTTAATGTTTTTGATTTCAAAAATAGCTCATATGAACTTGCATGAAGAGTTTAGTGGCTTTGATGGTTCTTTGTTGATGACATATAAATTTTGATAAAGCTCAGGAGGATCTTTTAAGATTTACTCGTACTTTTCTAACTAAAAACTTGCAAAATATAAATAGATATTTAAAAGTCATATTCAAGGCTCTAAATCTCAGAAATCTGATTCTGTATTTTCAAATTCTTGATGTGTAATCTGTGCAGCTCATAGGTGTTAATGTATACATATTAGACAGTTATATTATAGCCTTATTTTAGGCTTAACTCAAGCTGTATATATATATACCTGCATTGTAAATGAAATATGCGTGAGTCATTCTATTCAAAAACACTTCCAGCAATGAAATAATATTATTGAAACATATTCTTTTTCTTAATATATTTTTTAATTTCGTGAAAGAGGACGCCATTTTAAAATGTCGTATAGGGCACTTAAAATTTCAGGGCGGCCCTGAGTGCAGCTGTAGCAGAAGTTGGGGTTAAGCTGCCTTTAGGTACAGTTTTGTCATCGGTATATCCTGGATATGTGACAGCTGCTTTGTATGACTCTTGTATTGCCCAAAAACCACATCATGAACGCGCAAGGGACTCATGGAACGCAAAACTTTAACCTATCGTTGATCAAGAATTATCAGAGATCTGAAAACATCAGATTAGATAATAAATAGGTGTGCACAGAGAGGCAAAAACCTTTTCGTTCCTGATATCTTCTGCATCCAAACTGACAGGTGTTTCAATGGCAAAGAGGGCCAGTATTTGGAGTAGATGATTTTGCATTATGTCTCCATTTATTCCATAATGATCGAAGTAACTGGTAGAAAACAAAAATAAAAAAATAATGTACATTCTTTATATGCATCTAATCCAGATTAGTTTGAGGCCATTGACAAGACAAATTACCATCCCCTTCTTTCAGTGCCAAAATCCTCAGAGAATATTAACTGCACGTTCCTTATATACTGCCTTGACCATAAGGTTTCAAAGATAAGGTTTGAGAAGCACAGAACAGAAAGATTCTCTACTAGCTCCTTCCCAAGATAATGATCTATCCTGTTAAGGAAAAAAAAAATCAAGTATTAACAATTTAGAAGATCCTGCCACTGATTATATTGCCCATTCAAGCAAGGAATCAAGATCAATTTCATGTAAAAATAAAAAAATTCACCTAAAAATTTGATCCTCCTCCAAATATTTGCTTGAAAGCCCTAGGAAACACCTATGATCTTCGAGATCATAATCATAAGAATTTACATTTTCAAATTTCCAATTCTGAATATCAAAAAATAAGATAAAAGAAACTTCCCTAAGTTACTCATAATTTATGCTGGTGTAAGTTTGAAAGAAAGATTTTAAAACTCATATCTTGATGAACCATATTAAAACTTGGAAGTAAAGCAGAACATAGATTTTCAAATTTTCTGCTACTTTGGAACGAGAGCATAAAAGACTACGAAGATGATTTTGTATACAATCATTTATCAAACAAAAAAACCAGAAAGATGTTAGAAGAACTCACTTTATTCAGTTCCAAATGTAAGTGAGTAAAATAACAATAGATAACCATCCAGTCATAAATTAAAATGTTAATACAAAATCAGAAACAATAAGATTGATGAATCTCCACTCAACATTACCTCATGTCCCTTGAATGTTTTATCCAGTTTCATAAAATTCACTTGGGAATCATATCGGCCCGATTGGTAAAAACATCTTTGTAGGATTCGTTCCATCATTTCACCACAATTTTCCCTAATTGAAAATGAATATACGAATGACTACTTTATGCAGTTCAATCCATAAGCAATATCAATAAATAACTAAACTAATTAATTCAAATAAAATCAGAAGCAGAAGGTGATACACTTGAAATAGAAAAGGTAAAGAAGCAGTACCTCTTGTCAATTCTGCAAGTGAGAGTCCTGCTAACCATGTTTCTTAGCTCTGAATCTGTCATCACACTACGGGAATAACCGAAAGTAATGAAGTGCTGTGATAAAGAGAAATCGTAATTAAGTATTCGTCCAATATCCATTTTAGTTGAAATCAAACTATGCACTAACCCAAAATTTTTATAGTCAACTCAAGTTTTAGAATGTGTATATGTGTTTTCTTAAAAAGCATTGTTTTGATAAAAATAAGACATTACAAAACGAATATAAAGCATACCTCAGGGAGACAATCCTCATAACAAAGTGCAAAAAGAGCTGGAAATATCTTTTTCTTGGCAAGGTCCCCGGAGGCTCCCACAACAGTGATACTTCGATTTATCACTATTTATACCAACTTCAATTGGCTCTTCGTGTTCCTCGGGAGGGATAACTGTCAATAACCCACCCTTCAATTTCTTCAAAGGAGCCTTATTTTCTATTGCAGCCGCTGTTGTGCCCACAAAGCCTAGAGAACTTCCAATGTAGCTATGAAACTCGAATATGTATATATCATCTCACAGTTAACATAATACTAACACAAGAGCCCCTTTCAAGATCAAAATGCACTCAACGTAGTCAATAAAATAAAATACCAACAGATGTAAAGTCAGTTCTTATATTGGATACCAAAAATCCAATCTTTTTTCCCTTTTCCATTCTTTTTTCTTAGACTCTAAAACAATTCAATTTACATACCTAAACCATTGTTTTCATTGTATTCGTAAAAGAATCCGTTAAATTAAATCAAGTGATATACTCCAAAACCACAGATAAAAAGAGAAAATAATGAAAAATAATAAAAGCACCCAAAAAACATACTGTCAATATATTCTACAACATTTCACCATCAAACAAGAAACAAAAAAATCAAACAAAGTAAAAGGGGGACACATAACTAACTACCTGTTGGAATTGGTTAAGTAATAAACCATGAAAACGTGACTTTCGTGTCAATTTCGACCAAATATTCGGACTTAATCCGATAGTCAAATTATGAACATAAAGAGACTAACTTGTTATACTCGTCGAGTAGATCGTCGTGGTATATTTGGAATCTCTAAACCAATTTCAGGTGAATGAGAAATAACGGTCTAAAGTTGCAAGAGAAAAGAGAGAAAACTGGGTTGAAAATTTGTCCAACTCCGCCGCTCGCCTAGCGCTCGAGCAATGAGGTTGTCGCTTGAGTAACAGGCGAGCGATTGAGTCTATGTTTTTGATGCTCGAGCGACGCAAGGGAGACATAGTAGCGACAGAAAAAGTTGTGACCCTTGGCAAAGGTTGCTGAGTTTGTGGAGCGACACTTTACTCACAACTTTTCCTTCTTTATAAATTAGACCTTTGAGACGTCCATTTGCTCATCCCAATGATATGCAATCATAGCATAACATTAAATTTATCTTTTCGAAGTCTAAATTCTTCCTAAAAGCTGGCTTTTTCCATTTTCATTTAAAGGAGTACAAAATCATATATTCGGTTCATTGTTCTTGTGTTTTGAAGTGCTATTAACACAAAAAGTTTGTTGTTGTATCTTGGAAGTTGATTGCCTCATCTGTTGGCACCGTTGCGTGACAAATTCGACTTAAGGATAAAGAGTTCAACTTTTGCCTCGATTTTGCATAAAAAATTTTGGCGTTGCTTTGGCATTCTTTCCATTTGGTGTTTTTTTCACTCATATGCTTACCGTTTATCCGATTTTGGCATGGTTGGTAAGTTATTTTTGGTTTAAAGTCATCAGTCAAATATTCATCAACATTCTAGTTGATTTCTTTCCATTTGAGTGATAAATTTTATTCTTGTATTGTATTCAGTTAAACTGATTTCGCTTCTATTTAACTTTTTCTACTCCTTCTCGAATTTTGATTTTGCTTTATCTTCTTTTTTGTGTAAACAAAAATGAATACAATTAACAATACCAATACGTCTTTGAATGATACTTCGAATATGAAAACTTCGGAAGGAATGTTACCCAACTTGGCTCCTACCATTGTGATTCCTCCAATTGCGGTTGCCCCTCGCATCGTTCATACTAATTCCGTTCCATATGGAGAGAAATTGGAGAAGTTTAGTGGACTTGATTTCAATAGATGGCAGCAAAAAATGTTGTTCTATCTCACTACCCTAAACTTGGAAAAATTCTTAAAAGAAAATGCTTCAGCAGTACAAGAAGGGAAAAATAATAGGGCATCATTGATTGCATTGGATGCTTGAAAACATTCAAACTTCTTATACAAAAACTTTATTTTGAATGTGTTAGACAACACATTATATAATATGTATAGTTCCATGAAATCTGCAAAGAAATTATGGGAATCCTTGGAAAAGAAGTATAAAATTGAAGACGTCGGAACTAAGAAGTTCATTGTGGGGAAATTCTTAGACTACAAATGGTAGATTAAATAAGGGTTACCAATCAAGTTCATGAATTGCAGGTAATACTCCATGACTTTCACGCCGAGAATATATCTCTAAGTGAATCATTTCAATTGGCTACAATTATCGAGCACCTTCCACCCATGTGGAAGGACTTCAAAAATTATCTCATGCATAAGCGCAAGGAGATAAATATTGAAGAACTCATCGTCCGGTTGAGAATTAAAGAAGATAACTGAAATTCAAACAAGTGTGTTGGAAGTCATATACCACAAGCTAAGGCTAATTTGTTGGAATCCTATAACAAAAGCAAGAAAAGAAAGCATTTTGTCAAACCAAACAAGAATAATGAGAAGTTCAAGGGTAATTGCTATAATTGTGAAAAGGTCGGACATCGCTCTGTTGATTGTCGTGAACCTAAAAAGCAAACCCAAGTGAATATCACCGAATATGATGTAATATCTAATGATATATCGATATAAATTTGTCGGCCGTTATTTCAGAATGCAACAATGTTGGAAATCTCATGGAATAGTGGGTGGATACGGTTGCTACCCGTCATATTTGTGTCGACAAAGGAAAGTTCTCATCCTACACTCCAATTGTTGGTGAGAAATTGTTCATGAGAAACTCTTTAAGTTCAAATGTTGAAGGACAAGGTAAGGTTATTTTGAAGATGACATCGGACAAAGAATTTAGCTTTAATAATATTCTTCATGTGCCAGATATTCGCAAGAACTTAGTGTCAGGTTCTTTGTTAAGTAAGAATGAGTTTAAATTAGTCTTTGTATCGGATAAGATTATACTTACCAAGAATAATATATATGTAGGAAAAGACTATGTAAAAGATGAACTATTCAAGATGGATGTCCTTACCATTGTACTAAATAACTCAAGGAATAATATATTATTTTATGCTTATATTCTTGAGTCGTCTAATTTATGGCATCATAGATTAGGACATGTAAACTTTAATTCTATACACAAACTTATGAATTTAAGTTTACTACCGAATATGCATTTTAATACAAATAGAAAATGCGAAATTTGTGTAGAGGCTAAGTTAGCCAAAGCATCGTTTCATTCAATCGAATGCAGTACAACATCTTTGGAACTTATTCACACCGATATATGTGACTTAAAGTACATCCAAGCCAAAGGTGGCAAAAAAATATTTCATCACATTCATGGATGATTGTACAAGATACTATTATGGATATTTTTTGAAAAGTAAACATGAAGCTTTGGAAGTGTTTTAAGTACTATAAAACTAATGTTGAAAATCAACTTGGAAAATTGATAAAGGCAATTGGTAATGATCGAGGTGGAGAATAAGTTACATCATTTGAAGAATTTTCTTCAAAATCTGGAATTATTCATTAAACAACAGCATCATACTCACCTCAATTTAATGGTGTTGCTGAACGCAAGAATCGAATACTTAAGGAAATGATGAATGTAATATTAATTAATTCAGGCTTAATTCAAAACTTGTGGGGGAAAGCTATAATTTCGGCAAATTATATTCTTAATAAAATACCACACAAGAGTAAGAATGAATCATCTTATAAGTTATGGAAATGTTGAAAAGCTTCCTACAAATATCTTAAAGTGTGTGTGGGAGGGGGGGGGGGTGTTTGTTAAAAGTACAAGTACCTAAACCTAATCGAGTAAAGATTAGACCTAAACAATTGATTGTGTTTTTATCAGATATGCGAGTAGTAAGCTCACACAATCAAACTTACGATACTGCTATTAAAAACTATCAAGAAGATAGTAATTATCAAGTAGATGAAGAACCAACGTAGTAAAAGGTAAAGAATTCATAACACCTTTGGTCTGGATTTTCTAACATATCTACTAGAAAATGATCCGAGGATGTTTAACGAAGTGGTGTCCACGCTCGAAACTCCATTTGCAAAGAAGCGATTAATAATGAAATTGAATCCATCATGAATAACCATACTTGAAAATTGGTTGAAATTCATCCAAAAAAACAAAGTTTTAGGCCGTAAGTGGATTTTCAAAAAGAAATTGAAGTCGGATGGATCAGTAGACAAGTATAAGACTAAACTAGTATCCTAAGGATATAAACAAAGTGAATGACTAAATTTCTTCGATACCTATTCACCGGTTACAAGGTTCAGTCTATATGTGTCCTAATTGTAATTACTGCGTTGCATTATCTTGAAATACATCAAATAAATGTTAAGACTGCATTTTTTAATGGTGAATTAGATGTGATATATATATATATATATATATATATATAGAGACAGAGAGAGAGAGAGAGAGAGAGAGAGAGAGAGAGAGAGAGAGAGAGAGAGAGTATGTCATCAACAATACTCTTGTTTTGAGTTATCGCTACTTATTTGTATGCACTATATATATATATAGTCGAGAATGTAAACAATATTTTCAAGTTAACTCATACATAATTTACTTCCCATGACCAGTAGTAGGTAATAATAATGCATTTTCTTCACTTAGCAGATGAAAAGATAAGAGCATCTTTAAGAGACTATTTATCGTTAAATAGCATCTTGATTATAACAGATAGAATTTTTATATTTAAAAATTAATTTTTTTATACACCTCAACAAATTCTTTATTTTACTTTTTTCCAATACTCATTTATTAAGCATGTTTGAGGGAAGGCATTGCATGATAGGGTATGGAAGATCATCATGTCCGTATAGGTACTGAAGTAGATGGTAGGATTGGTCATGCCCTTAAACTCTTTGATTTAGGGAGTGGGATAGCGATGATCTTTAGAGTGAACAGAATGCTCTTGGTATGATTGGAGACAGCGCAAGGGTACGGCTTCGATCAACCTTTCCTGAATGATTTGAGTCAATTGCTATTATGTCAGTGTGATAGAGCCCACAGTAGGCTCAGTTCATTGGTAGTGGCATCCTCGAGGACTTGCCAGAGATCGATTCGAGGGGTCAATCCCCATGGTCGTAGGTCCAGGGCTAGTTGTTGTGCCCATCACATGAAGCATGAGAGAACCATGTGGAAGCATTGGCAAGCATAAGATGCATGAGATAGAAGGGAATGAAATAAGGTGTCGATAGATGTATCGAGTACCCAGGAAGAGGTGTTAGGTACTGTAGCGGAGGAATGAATGTTGGGGGGTTGAGCTAGAGGTCAGTGTATTGACCTAAAACAAGGATCAAGGTTACTATTTATTGCCTTGAGTTGTTGAATGCATCCTATGATATCAAAGGATGAGGTGTCATGGGTGCATGAGCTTAGAGGGTGCTCCTCAGAGTGCTGACCTTGTAGATGTGCTAAGGAATCCTTGAGATGGTGATCAGAAACTAGATGACTCCAGCTATGGAGAAGCCTGAGGAATAGGGACTTGAGAAGTAATGGAACCTTAGACAGAAAGTTTGGAAGCATGATGTTTAGATTGTGTGTTCACCATGACTTTGAGTAGCCTTTCTTGCGGATGATGCCAACGATACTTCCAAAAATCTTACAGGGGACAAGTCGACCTCGAGTTAGGAAAAACATGAGTTATGTAAACGAACAAGACCTTCGAACAACCTAAAAAATGGATGGGGAAGTTGTTCACGTAGCCTCTCTTATACTTTAAATCAAAAGGCAGTTGGAAAAATATTTTCAAGAGGCTATGAAGTCAACAATAATGTAAACATACCTGCATATTCAGTTCGGCATGAGTATATATAGTGAGCGCAAAAGGTGTAATCATATAAGGATAGGAATAGCCATGAGATAACAAATAGACCAGATAGGATTAGACTCCTGATGGTCTTAAAACCCTTTCGGGATCAAAATGTAGGAGATGTAATGGAGTAGGACTCATTGTGAAAGTGGTACAATTAACGTGCGTGGGTTGTCCGAGCCGACGGGCTCATTTGCCATCCCTAAGGATCGATGGTGAGGTCGTGGTCCTTAAGATTGGGTCGCCCAGGCATCCCACCCAGGGATCAGGCGAAAACTTAGATGCCATATGCACGAGACTCAGCACCCATAAATTTAAGGTCGGGCCTAGAAGTTATCGTATCATTGTACTATAACATTAATTTTCAAATTACAGTAATTATTAATTTGACTGTATCGATGAAACTGAACTAGTAGTCGTATGCTTAATTTTTTTGAGTTTTTTCCCCTCTCTCTATTGTGTATACATACCAATTGAAAGAAGTTAAAAACATGTTTTCAAAATTACAATTCTTTAAGTTGTGTCCACGTGGCCATTTCCAATGGCTGGATTGTTTATACCCGGATTGTGTTTCTTCACGTGGGTTTTGAGCCTTCTGATTTAATCAATGGCTATGATCTTTAGTTGGTCTTTTAACGTGATGGCTGATGACTTTTGAACTTCGCTTTCTCATTCGGTCTGTTAGTTTGTGTTCTGGAGTGCTTCGTTCTTTTTGGAGTTTCTCCTTATTTTCTCTTGGTTGATTTTTCAGATCGAGTCTGTGAAATCCTTAAGTAAAACGCTATTGTAACAGTGACCTTGAGTCGATTGGTTGGCTGTGTTGATTAGGTTTTGTATAGCATGTTAGGGTTTGATTTTGGGATGAAGTTTTAGAAGATTTTTGGATCAATGACTAAAACTTGTGTAATTTGATTTTGGTAGGTGTAAACTTTCTCTGGAAGGCATTCTTGGTACACTAGTGGATTGGGCTGGTAGCTGAGCCCCCCGATTAGGCATTGTCGAATTGAGTTAACATTTTTGGTGTTAATTTCTTTCCGGCAGCGTGTGTTCTTGGGTTTGCATTTTCTGTTTGTGTGTGGTATTTGATTGAATTAATACCAAAAATTGGTATTAGAGCTTGTTAAAGCTGTGGATAAGGCTCTTTGATTCGTTTTTCTATTTTATTTTCATATTAATTTGTCTATTACATGTGCAGTCCTATGGAACAAGTCTGAAAGGAAGTTTTTGAATGCTTGGGTGGTGTTGGATTCAGGTCTGAAAATGACATTGAACCTGAATTCTAATTCCTAAATGACAGTGGAGTTTTAAATACTGTTATACATAGTATTTTGGTGAGATTGTTCTGATTATCTTCCATCCAATAATTTGATTTGCATACTTGATATGAATTTGTAAATCTGTTAATATACTACGATTTAGTATATTCAAGAACGTGAATAAATTGACTGATTGTAATATGAGCATGTTAGGTTTATCTTCCGTTTCTGTTATCTGAGTGTGTTGTACCAAATTGTGAAATCTCAGTGATTGAGTGTCTATTACTGCTTCAGTCTCTACATATTTTTATTTGTATTGTTTTTCCATTCTGTGTTCAGCTTACTTGTCATAATTTGCACGGAAACTTTTTCAAAACCTTTTCTACAACTTAAAGTGATTTTCAGATTGAAAACCACTTATGTCCACGAGTAATATCCACCCTTTTACTGAATCTGTGAGGGGTTTGAAGTCAAATNTTTCTACAACTTAAAGTGATTTTCAGATTGAAAACCACTTATGTCCACGAGTAATATCCACCCTTTTACTGAATCTGTGAGGGGTTTGAAGTCAAATTATCACAATTCGATGGAAAGAGGGATTACTCGATTTTGAAGTAGGAAATGAGGGTCATATTAGTCCAACAAAGGGTTGCTAAAGCCCTTGATGATTCTGTAACATTTTCTGATGAATTGAAAGCTAAGCCTGACGAAATTCTAGATATGAATGAAATAGCATACAACTCTATTATATTGCAGGTATCTAATGGTACAGTAAGACAAGTTAAAGATCATACCACTCCTAAGGACTTGTGGACTGCATCGAATGCTTTGTTTATAACTAAAACATTGCCTAATAAAATCTACCTCTTAGAGAAACTATTAGCTTTAAGATGGATAGTGGAAAGAACTCGGAAGCTAATTTGAGTGATTTTAGCATCCTAGTTAAGAGTCTTGCATAGAATGGAAAGAAATTTGATGATAAAGAACTTGCCGTTATTCTCCTTAATTCCTTAC
>CAIGRS010113400.1:0-13552 GCA_903798395.1 Fraxinus floribunda
CGTGAAGTCGATGGGCTCGAATTAATTTTCTGATTTTGTTCATCATATCGTTACACTTTTATTAAGGTAATTCTGTTAGATTATTTTGAAGGAGATACTCCTGGAACAACACTATAACGGGTATCGTGCAACGCACGATCCACACTAGTATATATATAATGTTAAATTATCAACTTTTTTAATGTCTGTGCAGAAATAGCTAAAACTTTATCCTTACAAAATAGTCATATAAAGGTGATATTGACAATTTATGGCGTGTTTATATTTTTGTTTGTGAACTACATTCTAAACAGAGGATGAGTAGTAAAAAATTAAGAAATCATTAAGTTTCTAAATCTATTTCTCATAACGAGTCTCAATTTAAATGTAGTGAAAACCCGACGTTACAAGGGGAAAAAACTTGGATAATGTGTCCAATGACAAGTAGTAAATTGGGATTAGGTTACCTAGGCTCAGAGTAGCTTAATTAGGCTGAGCGTGAGTTGTGTTAGGTCACTATTAAAATTTATGGGATAATATTTATAGGTATGAATTGAAAAAGTTTTCAATTTGTGCGATGACTAGTTGCAACTCTTTAAATACAAATGGTGTATGTCAAAGAGTTATGTTATTTCAAATTGGATGTGACTATTAGAACATTTTCAATGGACTTTTTAAATATAAGATACTATAATTTTAAAGAGTTAGCCTTAAAATTATGTTTCAAGAGAGTTTTTAAATTAAAATTTTAATTTAAAAAGTGAGATTGGCTAATTTGGAAAGTCAAATCCACTCTGAAAATAACGGATAAGAAAAAATAATATTTTTTTTAGTAATAAAACTAGGTAAGTGTTAAATATAAAGAGTCTATTGAAGTACCTGAAAATTTTCTCTAAATTTATAGATGCTATCCAAATTGTAGAATATGCTCTTAAAATAAAGATATGCTATTAAAAAATGTACATTATGAAAAGTCATGACATTTTGATATAGTGCAATTTAGACCATTACATATGAACATTGTGATCAAATGGTTTACATTAATTTCACTACATATTAAAAGAGTTAAAACATTGACGAGACACGTGTCGTGATTTCCCGTAGTCGTAATTCAATTTTTCTTTCTACTTCTTCCACTATTATTTCACGCAACAGTCATACCTACTATCATACCTCTTTTTCCTTTCCCAAATTTCACCTCCAACAACGTTTAATTCCTCCAGCCATTGTCAAGAATCTTAATATCTTCCATCTTATCCACTGCCATGATTGCAATGCTGGAGTTCCGTTCCTTCAACCTCTCGCACAACGGTAAGCTGGTTTCGTTCATTTTTTCCAGTCTATTTTTTTTCTTCTTATTTTTCAAACCTAATGTCATCTCTTTTTTAAACCTAATGTTGCTGAGAAGAAATTAATCACAAAATCAAGAATTACATCATCAATAGTGCAATGATGGGGAAGAAGAAATGATGTTGTGAAGAATAATCTCTCCTTTAGAAATGATGTTATGAAGAATAAAAAGACATTTGACGGCAACGAGTTTAGTTTCCACTCATTCGTATCAATCTAATCAAAATTCAAGGTATGCTAACCACTTCCTTTCCCTTTCCCTCAATTTAAGGTAATTGATATTTTGTTGTTTTGAGTTAAAATTTGAATGATTGTGGAGTATGTGCTTAATTAGATTGTGGAGTAGTGGATTGTGTTTGTAAAGTGCAAAAATGGCGTGATTTAGAACTAATCTCTTCAAATCTTAGGAAAAATTCAAGGTGTTTGCTAAAATGACCAAGTGGAAAATTAGTGTAAACTAGCAATTTGATTGAGTCAAAAATCTGTGGAAATCTTTAAGAAGCCTAATATTGCCTTCACTATTTAAATTTAAAAAAAAAAACTCTCCGTGTGCTTCTCCGTGCGCACACGAGGATTTTTTTTAAACTTATGAAGTCAAACAAATTATATAATATTTGATTTAAAACAAAACGGAAAGCAGACTTTAATTTTGTATGCTTAAATATAATTTATCATGAATTGAAAAGGTTTTTATCATATTATTATCAGTTAAATCATTTATATTAATTCCGTTATTATTACTAAATTCATATAAAATTGTTGAATATTCAAAATATAATCATAATTGTTTGTAATCTAATTATACCAGATCATGTCTTACTTCTATAGGTAATATTGTATTTCTATTTTGCTAGAGCATTTGCTAGACTAATCAATGTCAACACCACATAAATGAATTTTGGCTTTATTATTAGTTTTTTTTTTTGTTTGCCTTTTTTCCTTGTGAAATTGCTTAGTGAGTTTTCAGATGGCCGTAGATAAATTAAATTCAAAAAACAATTCATGGCCGTAGATAAATTAAATTCAAAAAAACAATTCAGAAATTGATCCAATTTTTTTATTTTTTTTAAAAATAAAATTATAGACTCATTGTGGCATATTTTATTAATATAAAAATAAAGTACAACTTACGATGACCGATTATTAATAAAAACTAAATTTCGTATGCTTGAGGAATGCTTCTTATCATCAAGTGGTTAGATACTTGATAAATCACTAATCCATCAAATCAAGCAAAGGGTGAGGATCGAAACTTATAGTTATGCATTATTATCAATTTGCAAACACCTTACTCCAAACATCACACGTTGAAACCTTAAAGTACTCCAAAAAAAAAATAAAAAAATAAAAAAATAAAATAAAAAAAATATCAATTCCAAAATAAAATCACTTCATCTTGTCGACAATAATCAACTAACGAGCAACACACATTTTCTTCACTAGTAATACTATAAAAGTTTATACCTATTGCAAGTGAATTTCACAATCTGAAGGCATAAAACTCAATATATCACAGAAGACATGGAGAAGGGTATGGTTCATTTACAATGATTCTTTAAGCAGCAATACTGAGAAACCCAAAACCACTCATTAGATGTGATCATTGGAGATGGTGTCTTGCACGAAACCCCATTTTCCATGCACGTATAAAGCATATTGAGATTGACGTTCTGTTTATTTTTGCAATAAGATTATTTGAGATGATCTTGATGTTCATTAAGTGACTTCTTGATCAAACTGCCGACTATCTGACCACGGCCATTGCTGGATCTTGATTTTAGTTTCTTGGGACAAACTAAACGTAGTTCAGTCGCCATTTCGTTTATGGAGATGTGAGAAAACCATCTTAAGCTTCAGGAGTTTCTGTCATTTTACTTTGTGCACTGATAATGTGATGCTGTGTAACCATTTTGCACTTTGTTGGTTTGCTTACTCTATTCAATTTTTTTGGCTGATATATGTGCTTTGTAGCTATTGGTTAGTGCTTTTTCAATTCAATACAAAAAGGAACTAAACCAGCATTCTGCACACTGTATTACAAATTTACAATCAGTGGCCAGTTACAACAGGTACAACAAACAAAGAGCTTCATTCTTAATAAATTTGGAATCGGCTGCACGAATCCTTTCTGTCACTCTATTTGGCTCATTACTAGATCTTCTAGGAGATCTAAAAAATAGATAATTATCAACTACAGCATGCCAGTTAGTTTTTGATTCACACCTTTTTGACTTGTTTTATTAAGATCGCATCATTCTTATGAATGAGAGCCCCTATAGCCTATAGGTTTATGCAAAACATATTTCAACTACCTTAATCATTATTTCCTAAAATTATTCTCAATCAAAGCGACCTCCTCTTGTTGACCTGAATGAAAAATTGACATAATATATGGTAATTACTAGCTTATGATTCAAAGCCAAGGGTATAGAACACAGGGAAAGTAGTATAATGACGAGGTGCTTACTCTGCTAGCTCTTTCATATCAGCAATTTTATCAACAATGGAATCAATGGCTTTGGTCTTGGAATTCATCTTCCGGTGCCACACTGCCTGGGTACAATTAAGGTGTGCTACGTATACTTTACACTTTAAGTCGGTTTTGCCATGATTAGTTAGAACCATGAATGTTATCATTGTATCAGAGCGGGTATACTGGGATGGGTCGTGTCTCATGCATCCTTTGGCATTTTTTGTCCTTGCGTACACCAATAATTCTTCCTTGATTATTGTCTTTACAACAATATAATTTTACCTAACCTACTTTAATCTTCCATTTATTCAGAGTCACACGTCCTTGGACGGTATCACGTCACTATCTGCACGTTAGACAAGTCTTGTCCTTGGACATATGACTCCATGTATGTCTGTCATGTGGGGTAGTTTGAATTATTGAGTTTTTTAATACCACCTACTAAGAGTGTGTTTGGTAGATATTAAAATCGGATTAAAATTGAAAAATTAGTCGTTATTGTTGACTTTTATTAGACGAGTGGGACCCAATAACGGCTATATTTTCAATTTTAATCAGCTTTTGAGCTCTACCAAACAGGCTCTAATTCTAGGTTGTGTATTTTTTTTTTTTCCAAGTGTTGGAGCTGGAACTTGGGATTTCCTTAAGCGGGGTTAAGGAAGTGACGTAGGGCTCCACTAATTGACTTCACTTTTGAACATGCCAGCCTTTTTCCAGGAGGAGATGGATGGAACTGTTAATTATGGCTTGGCTAATCCCCTTGTTACTAAGCAAGCTTATTGAAAGTTTCGTAATCTCACTTTGTGCACGATCTCAAAAAGCTTGAAAAAAAATCCATCTCCCAATCACCTCACTCTTATACCAAATAGAAAAGTTTAAGCACAAAGTATTATTTTTTGAGAGGCAGCAACAAGAGCTATATTTATCAAAGAAGAAGAGTCGAGAAGGAATGGAATGAAAAGTTTGGATGGAATGCGCTTATGCAGGATTCTTGCTCACGCCCACTTAGAGTAGATGGAGATTCTCGGATGGGAAAAGCCGCACTCGACATCTATTAAACATCACCAAATACAAAGTCATACTATGCCCTATTTTCTAATTGTGTACCCGCATGCTGACTTGCTTCCCCAAGTCAATCTTGTTACTGATTTTGTTGAATCTGAACTTTCACCTCACTAAAGTGCACTATGAATAAGTCTAATTCAAACATGGTGCATCTCATAGTAAAGGGGTGTGAAAAGGCCATCAAGACTTCAACCGAATGAATAGGGATCAATTGACATTCCAAAGCTTCGATATATTGCATAGCCTCGTTCATATTTTATGCAAGAGAACTCGAAAAAAAATTATATAATATGACAATTGAATGCTAATATATACCTTACATTTATTTTATTTTAAGATAGCCTTCCCATCACACCAATTGACTAGACCCACTGAACTTCTATGCATCTACCACTTACTGCCTCTTTCACGTACCTCTCTCTCACAAACCACTACAAGACAGTTGAACCTATATATAGTGATGGCTATTCATGTCAAGTTTCAACTACGTGAACTAGTTTTCGATAAATAATTTACAACACAAGAACTGGTTAGTGAACTTGACCACAGTTTGGGAAGGATTAGCAGATCTCACTCTCGAACAAGATGGCATTTATTTGGAAGTGAACTGAAGACATTATCTCTTTATTGTGTGTGTCATTTATAAATAGTAACTTGGCAAAAGAAAAATCCTTTTCTGACTCGATTTTCCTTTTGTTCACATTCCTGAACTGAGAACCAAAGGTATTTTCGAAAATGGAGATAAGGAGTAAATGTGGCAGTTGAGATGTTCCATCCACTACTCAAGAGTATGTAACATGCGATCTATACTTCATATCGTACCATATCACATCTTCAAATTCATAACAAGTGGTATCAGAGCTAAGGTTCAGCAGTTCCGCAGAGCAAGTATTTGATTCGTTTGAGGTTTTTTGATCGATGGCTTCCATGAAGTATGACATTCCGCTATTGGATCACAGTACAAAATTTTCTTTGTGGCAAGTGATGATGCTTTGTTGGGATTTGACAAGATACCCACAACTTGGACAACATAGGAGAAGCAACGGAAGGATTGCAAGGCGCACTTTCGCAGATTCATCATCATCTATCTAACAACATTCTTCAGGACGTCTTGAAAGAGAAGACAACAACTGCATTGTGGTTGAAACTTGAGCAATTGTGCATGACCAAAAGTCTAACACGCAAATTGCATCTGAAGCAGCGATTATACTCTCATCGCGTGACAGAAGGTGGATCCTTAGAAGATCACCTTACTGTATTTAAGGAGATGACCATTGATTTGGAAACTTTGAAAGTAAAGAATGATGAAGAAGATTTGGCCTTGATCCTATTGTATTCGATGCTTGCTTCATTTTCTTCATTTAGCGATACGATTTTGTATTGTCGTGATAATTTCATCGTAGAGGAGGTGTATGATGATTTGTTTTCAAAAGAGAAAATGAAGCATCTGGTTTCTGAGACCAGAGATNTCTGAACAGTCGTGACATACTCACCATTGAAAAGGCATATGATGCTTTGTTCTCAAAGGAGAAGCTGAAACATTTGGTTGTAGCAGGTTCCAGAGATGATGAAGCTCTTGTAGTGTGTGGTGATTGGCGAAGGGGTTAGTTGAGAGTGGATTTCAGCAATAGGGTCTGCCTTTACTTCAAGAAGAAAGGACACATCAAGAGAGATTGCGAAAAGTTGCAGGGTAAAGGTAATTCAGTTGCAAATCGTGGAAGGCAATCAGAGACTTTAGGTGAAGCTGACATCGCAGAGAATTATGTAAGTGAGAGAGATCTTTTGATGATTTCTGACATGGAATCCAAGCATGACGAGGAGTGAATTTTGGATACAGCTTGTGCATTTTATGAGTCCTAATAGGGATCTGTTTGAATAATATGAAACGGTGACGCAATGTGTCGTTGTCATGGGAACCAATGAATCTTATTGGGTAACTGGTATTGGGAGAGTCAAATTAAAGTTGGTGGATGGAACAATCAGAATACTTGGCCGGTTCGACATGTTCCAGACTTGAAGAAAAATATCATCTCGCTGAGTACCCTGGATTCGAGAGGGTATACGTTCTCTGGTGCAGGTGGGGTCATGAAGGTTCGAAAGAGTGTCCGTGTTGTATTGAAGGGACGGAGAAAGTCCAGTTATACATCTTGTAAGGTCGGGCAGAATCAGTGAAGAAACATCAGTATAAGTTTAATACCGTGGTGGAAATAGAGTTTGGTACAGTACCGTTGGGAAGTGGCTTTGGGTCCATTTTTAAGAATACAACTATGTCGAGTTTGGGAGATATGGGTAATTCCGCTTTGTCACCACAATCTGCTGTTCCATTGTATTCAACAGCTAGGAAAATACCCATTAGAAATAGATACGGGGATGCTAACCTAGATGTGCATGCTTTTGGAGTTGTTGAAGGTGACGAGTCTAGCTAAGGGCTCTCAGTTAAAGCATTTAGTGAAGATTCTGCTAAAGGGTGTGCTTTGTCCCTGTTTGGTAAATTTTGAATTCATTGTGAATTTTGAAAATCCGGGGGTTGGGTTTATTTATATATGTGTTTGGATATGGTGGAAGATGAAGAGTACTTTTGAGTGTTGGAGAGGTTTGGTCCAGTTTGTAGGGTTCAATGTGTTTCGTTGTAGTCAAACTTATTTTTTCAGGTGGAGAAAATTTGGAGATTCGTTCGTTGCACCGAAATTTATGTCAAGGAGGAGGTTGCTAGGTTTTTTGAGCTAAATTCGGTTCAAATTGGGTCTAGGGCTTCACGTTTTGGAATATTGGGCTTAAAAATGTCAAAATGGGGTCCAAGAAGGAAAAATAACGGATTAGCGGTGCTGAACGAATGCTCGACTCCCGCTCGAGCGAGATGAGCAAAATAGGAACAGTGAATCTGTCGCTAGCTTGTCATTGAACTGTCGCTCAAGCAACATGCCACGAGTCTTTTTCTTTATTTTTTGATTTTACCAGATTTTTTGACTTGGTTACCATATTTTAGGGTTTTGGATGTTTCCCATATAAATAGTAGACTCGTTATTCAGTTTTAAAAGCAGAATTTTCATAAATTGTATCCTCTCTTCATTGGTTGTTAATAAAGTATTATGTTCCTTTGCCAATTCTTCTTCTTGCTTGTTTTCTTTTTAATTTTGTTTTTTTTTGTGCGATCTATACTTCATATCGCGCTATATTACCTCCTCAAATTCCTAACAACGTTCATTATCATTATATACTTGATCATTGTCTAGAAATTGGATATGGCCTATTCAACTCCCTCTAAGTTGTCTTTCTCCTAGATCATAACTTTTCAGAACCCTTTCTCATGATCTCATGGTTTGGCTGGCTTCGTATCTAAAATCATTGGCAAACCAACTTAGCGTCAAAGCTGACTTAATCGGTTGGTTAGCTCATTCAGTCATTGAACTTGATCATACCTGCCATTTAACTTCGTGTCTTCGGCATGTTTCTGATAAGTTTGAGTGGCATATTAATGCATGACGCAAAAAAGAAGAACCCAAATGAAAAATTGATCCAAATTCGGTAATTGTAGACATTATCACTATTAGGATTTATACAACTTGTTGTGACACCAGTCACCGAATTGATATGTTGAAGTTATATGACAAAGTAATAAAATATTTGATCAAGAACAAAAAAATAAAGGAAGACAAGAATATGACAGATGAATTATGAGATTTTATTGCTTCAAGAAATAATGGAAAAGAGAGAACAATATTACAATGATTCTAAAAGCTAGTAATCATAAATCTCACACTATAAAATTGTATAGAAGAGCTTAATTTATATGAAACATGAAGGGGACGTTCAAACACTCTTGGTAGAGTTGTTGATGAAGTATGATGTCAAAAATTAAGTCCAAAACGAAGTAGGAGAAGAAAAACGTGGAAAAAATGGAAAACACAGTCGGCGCTGCGACGCAACCTCTGGGCACTATAGTGCCGCGGCGCTGGGCAATCTGTCGGAATTTTTTTTTTTTTTTTGTTTTCTCCATCAAAGTCTTATTCAAATGCAATACCAAATTTCCAACTCCCAATGAGCTTCCAAAATAGAACTTCAACTAGACATAGGACTCCAATAGCATTTCAAACTTAAATTCTTCATGATGTGCACTTCAATTACTTCACCAAGAAATTCGGGTCACACCCAAATTCCAACCATCACAGTAGACCCTGTCTAGTACTGCATTAGCTCAAAGCCAGGGAAAATTGTAATAATACGAGGCAGCTTTTGACAGTATAATAATAAATTTCACTCTCTAATATGTTAATTTGGACCATTTAAAGGNTTCAATTACTTCACCAAGAAATTCGGGTCACACCCAAATTCCAACCATCACAGTAGACCCTGTCTAGTACTGCATTAGCTCAAAGCCAGGGAAAATTGTAATAATACGAGGCAGCTTTTGACAGTATAATAATAAATTTCACTCTCTAATATGTTAATTTGGACCATTTAAAGGTCTAGTAGTTTCATTTCTAATTGTAAGATCTTGAGGCAGGAACGGACCCACATGGAGTCATGTGGGGTCAAATGACCCCCACAAAACTTTTGATTTTTTTTTTTAATAATTGTTTTGACCCCTTTACAACCTAATTTGACGCACTCATTACGTGATGTCAAATGAAGTCGAAACATTATATTCTTAATAGTATTTCGAAATACTCATGACTTGGTTTTTCGCTCGTTAATGGCTTGCGAAACGACTCACGTAGCAAAAGTTATGACATATCAAAATAGGTCGTTCTAAATTAGTATTTCAAGAATTTCGATAACATGTTAACTTTCAAAATTCGTTGGTAATCATACACTATCCGAATTCACAAATCGCCTACATCATATAGAAACTCGTTTCGAGAACTACATCGTAGTCATATTGCATGGTCCAAAATGATTTCGAAAATGGTTAAGTATGCGTGAAACGTATGCGTTAAAAGAGGCGTCTATCTCGTCTTTTCTTTAAAAGTTTTCAATTATTTCATCAACGTTTATTATTTTTGCACAATAAATCTTTTAATATAATTCAAGTCATTTTATTAGAAAATTTTACATGAAATTTGACGTCAAAAATTTTAGAATCATTAGAGATCAAATGTATGCTGAATTACTTTCGAATAACTTTTGCATTAGATTTAAATTTCATTACTTCCTAGATTAAATGTGAATTTTATTTCAATTCATTTACTTCCTACATTTAATTTGATTTACTCACTATCAACAAAATGGTAAATAAAATTATACGAGTAGCAAAATTCATTTAACAATATTGATAATGATATAATTATAAGACATTTTTAAAGTATCAAAACACGTATTAACATATTTTCATTAATATTATATTAATTTTTAAAAATTACACTTTAATTTTTGACTCACAAAAAAAAATAAAAAATGTCCAGGTCGGCCCTTGTCTTGAGGTACAGAACTTTATATTGAAAGAGCATCGGGAGAAGGGCATGCCTGCTGCTAGTGCTTTGAACCTTTAGTCAGAGAGAGTACATTGACTTTCACCGTCAATGATGCCAGAACGGCTTCATCACCCATTTTTAAAAAAAGTAATATTGGTTGTATATTATTATAAGTTAATGATTCCACTTCTCTTGCTTATGGTATTTGACTATATGTAAATTTTCTTTCTGTCTACTTTGTGATCTAATTCCCTTGAGGAAAGGAAAATGAAATCCTCCAGCTCAACTGAAGTTGCTACGGCAGAGGAGCAAATCTATGACAGAATAAGCGAGTTGAAAGCTTTTGATGAGACGAAAGCTGGTGTTAAGGGACTGGTTGATGCTGGAATCACCAAGGTCCCTCGGATTTTCTTTTCCCCAGTGGATGGATTCGACAAGGTTTCTGATCCAGGAAAGGTTGAATTCTGTATTCCTGTTATAGATCTTGATGGTGTTGAAAAAGATCCTGGTTCCCGTAAACATGTAAAGGACATAGTCCGGGATGCATCAGAGACATGGGGTTTCTTCCAGGTGATCAATCATGGGATCCCAGATAGTGTTTTGGACGAAATGTTAGACCGGGTGCGGAGGTTCTATGAACAGGATACAGAGGTCAAGAAAGAATGGTACACTCGAGAAGGCTCGAAAACTGTTGTGTATAACAGCAATTTTGATCTATACAGGGCACCTTCAGCTAACTGGAGGGATACAACTTACTGCAACATGGCTCCTAATCCTCCCAGTCCAGAGGATTTGCCTAAAGCATGCAGGTATATTTTGTGTAATCAATTTTGTCACAGATGACTTAATCGCTAATTTCGAGAGTAATAATAATCAGCAAAACAATAAGAAAACTAGCAAAACAGAATATGTTTTAACATAGTGCAATTTCCTGCAGAGACATTCTGATTGAGTACTCCAGTCAAGTAAGAAAATTGGGTCACTTTTTATTCGAATTATTATCTGAAGCCCTTGATCTTAATCCGAACCATCTGAATGACATGAATTGTGCCGATGGGCTTGCCATTTTGTACCATTACTATCCAGCATGCCCCGAGCCTGAACTGACTTTAGGAGCAAGCAAGCATGCTGACTACGACTTCCTCACTGTGCTGCTACAAGACCATATTGGAGGGCTTCAAGTCTTGTATCAGAACCAATGGGTTGACATTCCCCCTGTCCCTGGAGCTCTAGTAGTTAACATTGGAGATCTTCTACAGGTGTGTCCTTATCTAACATACCGATTTTATTTGTTTTTTACTTGTGCTAGTAAAATAAATCGACTGATATGTCACTATAAATGAATGTTTTCATTACCAACTAAATTTTGTCCCTATTGAGGACATCCATAAAAATTATAAAACCAAGCAATATAGTGAAATAAACATAGAGGGCATCTGGAGAGGCGATTTGTCCCGAGACACCTGATAACAATAGATAGAGTTGAGAGACATGGGAGTAAGCATTCTTGAATTGCATTTCCTGATGAAAATGGTAGGTTTACTTAAAAGATCAAATTAAGGCCAATTGAGTATTGAAGATTGATCTTCTATAGGTACTTCCTCTACTCAAAATTTGAAAATCAGATCCACAAAATTTCGTTCTGAACTCTGATTATAGGATATTCAACGCTACTTGCTACAGACTAGAAAGAAGAGATTATAGCGATTGACCCTCAAAAGTTATCTCACGCCTCCCAGACAGAAAAGAAAACTGGCATCCTTAAGTTGTTTATACGCTAAGAATATTAGAACGGACTTAATACATTTATAGAATTTAAGTTGATCTGTGTCGAGTGAACAAGTGTACACTATGATTAAAATATACACTGTCTGAGCGGAATAACACAATAAAACAAGAATACAACCAAATGCTCGTTGATTCTGTGAATATCCGAACATTTACAGACTAATTTTTTATTTGAAAAGACGAATTATGCTGGAACTCTCAATAAGAAAAATTGTATTCAAATAAAACCTATCTAAACCTTACAACTTCTGGCATCTAAATAATCAAATTGGTCAAGGCCTAAATTAATTTGAATAAAGACATAAATGGAAGATAAATAAAACAAAGGTGTAAACTCTAAAGGTTTCCATCAAGCAATCTGCTCTTCTGTAAAGCAATATGTCCGCCTACTGTTTTATCGTGTTCCTAATCAAAGTTTGCGTCGTTTTATTACTTGGACTCCATCACAGTCTAACTTGGACAATAAAATTTTAGTTTACTGGAACCGGTGAATTGTGTTAACTACTGTTACTTGGCGATTCTTTCAGCTGATATCAAATGACAAGTTCAAGAGCAGCCAACATAGGGTACTAGCAAACAAGGCTGGCCCAAGGGTATCAGTGGCAAGTTTCTTTACTACTGGTTTGGCACCATCAACAAAGATTTATGGACCTATTAAGGAATTGTTATCAGAAGATAATCCTCCAAAATATAAAGAAACTACTGTGAGAGAGTACTCTTTACATTACAATGCAAAAGGGCTTGGAGGGACTTCTGCCTTGTTGGATTTCAGGCTCTAAACAGAATAATACTTTTCGTCTAAAGATTTGGAGCAGTAGAAATTCTGATGATATGCAGCATAATTTATAAGAAGTTTATTAATTTCTTTTTTATTGAATATTTCCCATTGATGTACAAACCGCCTTTGTTAAAAATGCAGAGAAGTATGTCACCGAAATAAGAGGAAGTACTATCCAACTATACACAGCTTTCTTCATGTTCATGCATAGCCTAAGTTATATTAAATGATAGAAATACCTTTCTTGGCGTATTAAAGTGCTTCAGCCTTCATGAACACCAAAATCTTGACGGAACAAATAATTGTGAGTCTTGCAAGCGCCAAGCAAAGTAATTCACGTCATTTTTAATTATTTCTGCGATAAAGACAAACACTACATCAAAAAAGACCTTTAGCAGCGGCCAAAAAACGTTACGATAGACCTTTTGCAAAGTTTTAACGTGCACTGTGAAGGTTGGTGTTGCCGTTGAGGGAAGACTTTTGCAGCGTTTATTCACGATTACGAAAAACCTTATTGCAACGTTTTTTAAACGTTGCGATAGACCCTTTTACAGCGGTTGACCCTTTTGCAACATTTTTTCACCGTTACCGTAGACTTTTTTGTAACGTTTTTTCAACATTGTCGTAGACCCCCTTTTTTTTAACAGTTATATATGGTAATTGACTGCCAAAATTGAAAATGACACTTTGTGAACAAATTTTGGAATT
>CAIGRS010113432.1:0-15551 GCA_903798395.1 Fraxinus floribunda
TTTGAGATAGAATTTATGTGGATCTGGTATAATATTATGAAATTATCATATACGAGGTGATACTTCTCACCATTACCTATTCTCCTTCCTTTTCCCCCCATATAATAAAAAAATACTTTAAAAGAATAAAAATTTGACCTTAATTAGATAAATAATAATAATTATATATAAAAAAATAAATCTAATATTCAGCATTATTAATATAATATACCTTTAAAAAATAAATAAAGAATATATATTTAAATTTAATTATAAATTAGTCTATATAAAATTTTATAATTTAATCAAAAATAAATATTTTTCAGAAAAAATGAATGAAAAAAAAAAGTTATAAGAATACAATTTAATTCTTTCATAAACAATATAAATAAACAATAAGAGAGAAAAAGAAAAATAGAAATTATAATCAGTAGAAAAAAAATAAGTTTTAATCATAACTCTAATATTCGTAGAAGAGAAAAGGAAAGAGAAATATTGAAAAAAAATATGCATATTAATTTCTTTTTTGTTTTATATGAAAGTCTCCCAAAATCTTGTAATTAATGAGAGACAAATTTTGAATTTTTATTTTAGTACTTTCTGCTTAAAGGTTGGTACCATTGAGACTTTTATAAAAGTCTCTAAAAGTCATAAAAAATTAAATACCCTAACTTATAGAGACTTCTAAAAAGTTTTAATTGAATACACCGTGACTTTTAGAGACTTTTTAAATTTTATAAAAGTTTCGATTGAATACACTAATATTTTTAGAGAGTCTCCAAAAGTCTACATTGAATGCCCTTTAACTTTTTAAATCTCAAAAAGTCATTAAAAGTCTCAATTGAATACACACATCTAAATGGTCAAAATACATTTTAAACTTAATTACTATATGCACATAATTTTATTAAAATTTGGAATAAATTATAATTTAATGCATTGGTTTTATATTATGATTTAATTAGTTGTCATTTCCTTTTTGTACGTAGAACGACCTATCAGTTGTACATTTTGCAGGGTTTCATAGGATGCGACAGTTGTTACTTTTTCCTTTGTAGATGAAGTTACAAAACTTTAGCATATACAGATAGCCTAGGCATATGAGTGAAAATGATATGACAAAATTGAGCATGAGAGAATTTCTTGATGGGCAGAGGACCAATACATTGAAGTTCTGTGAGCATTGTTGTGTCTTTGGGAAATATAAAAAAATCAGATTCATCAAAGAGAAGCACAACACGAAGGGAACACTTGAGTATATCCATTCAGGCCTTTAGGGACCACCAGAGGCGTTTATTACTTGTTGATAGTGATTGATGATTTCTCTAAAAACACTTAGGCATTATCCTTGAAACAGAAGAGTGATTGATGAGCGGACTGGGAAGCAAGTAAAACATCTATGCAAAGTTAATGGGTTGGAGTTTTGTTCAGATGAATTCAATAGCTTCTGCAAGTCAGAAGGGATCTTGAGACATTAACAATGCCCGAAACTCCGCAATAGATGGTAGAATGGTTAATAGAACCTTGATGGGAAAAGGTTCATCGTATGCTATCGAATATTGGGTTGCCAAAACTTTATGGGCTAAAAATGCTACTACAACTTGATTTCTCATTAATCGTTCACACTCAGTTGCCACTAAGAAAAAGAAACTAGAAGATATATGGTTTGGTAATTTGATTTAAAAATATTTGGATACCCCTCTTATGCTCATGTGAATAATGAGAAGTGGAGCCAGGTCTAGAAAATTCATTTTTCTTGGTTATAAATTAGGGGCCTGTTTGGTATGGCTTAAAATCTAATTAAAATTGAAAATATGACCGTTATTGGGTCCCACCCGTCTAATAAAAGTCAACCATAACGGCTAGTTTTTCAATTTTAATTCGATTTTAATATCTACCAAACACCCTCTAATTTGGTAGAGCTGCTAATTCGATTAAAATTGAAAATATAGTCGTTATTGGGTCTCACTCGTCTAATAAAAGTCAACAATAACGACTAATTTTTCAATTTTAATTCGATTTTAATATCTACCAAACACCCTCTAGGTGTGAAAGGATATAAATTGTGATGTTCAGAAACAGAAATAGGTGGTGGTTAGTAGAGATGTAGTGTTTGATGAATTGGAATAGTTCAAAATTTGTTTCGTGGAGATTCTGGTAAAACTGAACAATGGAATCAACATACTTAATTAGAGTTGGAAATTATTTCAGAAGAGAAACGGAGGCTTCAGATAAGTCTAGTTCAGATTTGAAAGAGAATAACATTTTGCCTACTTTGCCTCTACCACCAGCAACACCTCAATATTTGATAGCAAAGAATACACATCGTAGAGAGATTAGACCTCTTTGAAGTATGGAGAAAAAGCCTTGGTAGCTTATGCATTAGTTGTGGCTCACAATATTGATTCCAATGAAGAGCTTGCTACATATACAAAACATATGACTGTAATGATTCTAGCAAATGGTTGATTGCTATGCAGGAAGAGATGGAGTCAATTAACAAAAATAGCACATGGGACTTGATGAAATTACCCAAGGAGAAGAAGATTGTTTGCTGCAAATGAGTGTTCAAAATAAAGGAAGGTACATAAGAGTTAAAGAGACCAGATTGGTAGCCAAAGGTTACAGTCAGATTCCAAATATTAACTTTACATATGTGTTCTCACTAGTTAAGCATAACTTAATTCGAGCTTTGCTTGAGGTTGTGTCTAAGGATGATCTCGAGCTTGAGCACATGGATGTTAAGACAACATTCTTATACAGAAAACTTGAGGAAAACAGTTATATGTAACAACCAGAGGGAATCATAGTTACTAGAAATGAGAGCTATGTTTGCTTGTTGAAGAAGTTTTTGTATCGACTGACACAGTTACCTAGACAATCGTGTAAGAGGTTTTGTTCATTCATGATTACTCATAATTTCATTAAAACTAGTTATGATAGTTGTGTGTACTTCAAAAAGTGTGATAATGGGCTAGACAATGGTAGTATTGTATGTTGATGACATACTAATAGCAGCTAAAGATAAAACAAATGTCAGGAAGGTGAAATCTCAGTTCAGTAAAGAGTTTGAGATGAAAGATTGGGTACAAGAAAGAATATTCTTACTAAGAAGATCTTAAGAGATAGGAAAGCTGGCAAATTATATTTGACTCGGAAAGGGTACATTGAGAAAGTACTTTACAAGTTCAATATGTAGAATGCAAAGGCTATCAGTACTCTTTTGTCTGTCCACTTTAAATTATGATCTGATTTGTATACGCAGTCAGATAAAGACATTGATTACATGTCTCCAGTTCCTTATTCAAGTGTAGTGGGATCGCTAATATATGCTATGGTTTTTATACGCCCAGAGTTAGCACATGCAGTTAGTGCAGTTAGCAAATACATGACAAATCTTAGCATGGAACATTGAAAAGTAGTGCAGTGGATGTTTAGATACTTGAGGACCTCTATTAATGCTTGTTTGCATTTTGGTAAGAATAAAGATTGAATCATTAGGTATGTGAATTCAGATTATGCAGGGAATCTTAATAAGAAGAGATCATTCACAGGGTATGTGTTACCTTTGGAGGCTGTGCTATTGGGAAAACTACTTTGCAAAACACAGTAGCATTATCCACAATAGAGGCTGGGCACACGGCTATTATATAGGTATGTAAAGAGGATGAGTGGTTGAGGTGTTTAGTTGGTAAAATCAGTGAAGACTTGCAGATTTTTACAATTTATTGTGATAGTCAAAGTGCCATCTTTCTGACAAAGGATCATATGCTTCATGAAAGCACAAAGCACATTGATGTGAGGCATCACTTTTGTGCGTGAAGTAATTGTTCGGGTGATATTGTAGTTAGCAAGGTTGATACAAAGTTGATACCCATTTGGGCTTGTGTAGAAGAAGTGGAGTAGTTGTTTGGTGATTTGTTGAAAGAGTGTGCTATAATCCCTTACATTGGAATTTGGTTTATGGTGGAGAATTATTGAAGTGTGACCCAAAATTCTATTAAGTATTGATATTTTAGTAGAAGAGAACTTCAAGAAGTTAAATTTGGACTAAGGAGAAATCTCCAAGCATTTTCATTTGTTGAGTGCCTGATTCCCACTCGAGTACTCAAAGTACGGAAGCTGACGCTCTCTTAGGTTGCCTGTCGCTCAAACGGCAAATTTGTCACCCTCTTGGCGCTCGAACGTTGGTGTCTTCTAGCAAGGCTCATTTGGCGTTTTAACACATTTTCAGTACACCAATCCTTCTATAACTATATGTTTAGAGTTTATATACATTAACCATGACTTGTTAACATAATACAACATTGATATAGCCTTGAGAGAGATTTACATCTTGATTAAGAACATTGAAATCTTATGTAAACATCATTCATTATGGATTATAGTGAAATACTTCTCATATGACTGTAGTTTTTTCCTGTCTTGGGTTTCCACATAAAATGTTGGTATTGTTGTCTTGTTTATTTTATTTCATCTTGTCAATTATCTTACACTTATTTCATAACAAGCTCAATTGAAAGTCATACACCAATATGGTAGGCCTAAGGACTATCAAGTCAACTAACTATAGTATGTAAATGGCTTCATGCTAAGAGGTTAAGTGTTCCACAATTATTGTTGACGTGAACTCTGATACAAGCCCTCTCTTCAGCAACATCGGAACTGTCTACTTCCTTTTGGACCATTTTTGAAATCTTAACCTCAATGGGTTCTTCCCTAACTTCGACGCTAGTTGTTGTTGGAACAACGACACCATCGCAGTCTGTAATTTTGGCCATAGGCCCATTTAATGGCTAGCTTTTGGGCCATTCCAACTAGATAAAATGCTTTTTATATGATGAATTGTTGAAAGTATCCATCATTTGGACATCATCACCGCCACTTCTCCATCCCCGTAGTTTCTCCACAAGAAGACATTTCAAAAGAAAGTAAATTTGAAGGAGGGAGAGTGGTATTTTTCGTACATAAGGTACTTGAAAATCCTCTAGTTTAGAGCATTTGAAGGGAATAACTCAGTTTTCATAAAGGTAAAATGAACAAGAAGAAGAAAATAATTGTAATTTGAGCTTTTATATAGGCATCCTTATCGAATTGGAAACTATTAGACAGGCTACTAGATCTTAGCCTATGAGATGTTTAATATGAGCCTTGGAGTTCCAAAAGGTGGTAGTTTAATTTTAAATGGATAGCTAAGATGCTTCAAGCACCCTGCGCATACACATCTTGATTGTAGTGCTCTATTCAACACACTTGTCTTGCGAGTATAACCATTTTGACACAAGAAATAGAACACATCATTTATCGGGAATAGTTTGACTTTCTTTCATACCCAAACATTCATGCCAATATCAATGCATTTAATCGTATTACAAAAGAAGCTACGTATTGTATCAAAAGGCAAGGAAGCTTTGGTATATAAAATATGCCTGCCTACATGAGGTATCAAAAGGATGATTTATTACCATTATTTACATGCTGCATCTAGACGATCAAAATTTTCTTGTTAAAAAATACTTATTTGAATTGTTTAACATATTGTTACAAACTATTTATACTTGCCTATAATTTATATTGCTCTTCCATTGTAGTTTTAAATGAGAGTCTCCAAAAAACTCTCAAATTATAGTTATGTACTAAGGCAAAGCTGTATTGACCATTCCTCATAATGGAAGCGAAATTGGTAGATCTTGTTCATCCAAACTAGCAGGACCTCTACAGTTCAAAAAGTGGAGGCCCAGACTATAACATTTCTGAATCTTGCATCACAATTATCTATGATACTAAGGCCTCATGCATGTCGATTATAAGCCCTTGCTTTTATTGAAAGCCCCAGTAAATCCTCAAAGAAGTAACTCATGATCATCACTGATGCTGGAGATGTCGATTAACCCTGGCCTTCACTCACCTAATAGTCAATGGGATCAACTAGCTAGTAGAAGACAAAGATATAAGATTCTCAGATCTCTCCATGTGATCATCTATGACACAAAGGCCCAATGTAGACCAGTTGTAAGTCCTTGGCAATTTGGGATGACTACAAGTCCTATCAAGCCTTAGCTCTAGATGGTCTCTGATACTAGAGATCCTGGCTGGCTATAGGCCCTTTCTAATTAGCTCTTAGTATTCTTTTATTGAAGTCCAACTTTCGCTACAATCACCTTGATGATGGATGACAACTATGGAGCTATTGCCTCTAAAGAATTTGCTACAACTAAAAATCCTATGTGAATAAGCTCATGATCATCTGGTGGAAAGACATGAGCCAACATTATATCCTTGATGATCCGAGGGGCCTATTGGACCCATAAGCTCTATCATAAGATCATGATGCTAACACCAATGTGCTAGCCAAAGCTCTTGGAGATTGAAAGAATATATCCAACAGAGGTCAACTTAGGGATTGAAATAGTATCTAAAAAAAAATTGTAATCGGCACTAGCGTAGACTTACTCCTTAACCTACATGGACAAAACATCTAGGGGATTGAATGAGTATCTTCTATATATACATAACCGGCATGAGAGCTAGCTAAGAACACATCATGGACTTATTCATTTAACAAGAAAGGACAAACTATCTAGGGGATTGAATGAGTATCTCCTAGATAAGCAAAGGACTTATCACCCGAGTTAAAAGAGTATATAGGGTCGAATTTCTTCACCTATTAATGGCCCCAGATTGAAAGAGTATTATGGGTGGGATTTCTTACCTCTTTAATGGCTTAAGGTTGAAAAAACATTTGGGGGTTAGATTTCTAACCAAAACATCAGGGATGGCAAGAATATCTCTGATAAAAAAGGTTGCAATTGTACAAGTATCTGATGTTGGCTCAGAATACTTGTGAAGCCAAACAATATTAGTTATTTTCATTGGTTTTCTTCTATTAAAAATGTCTCAGTATCAAACATAAGTCCATTTATTTCGCTTCAACAGCCCTCTAAAGAATGTTTCAAAAAATATGCGATGTCATGAAATGACTAACAACAATCCAAAATTTCAACACAACAACAATAAAGCATCAAAATACTTCATTTTACATAAATATGGAACTCGGACTAAGGCACTATTGTTATGTGCTGAAATAATTATTGTCCATTATCTCTCCACGCCAGTCACAAAATGGCCCCATTCTATGCACGTGTCACAAAACTAGTACTTTGACCTCAGCATCTGAAACGTCACAAACAAAAAATGTGACCCGACCGTCGAAGTCTCTACTTGTTGAGGGAACACAAACCATCAATCACTTAGCTAAATCAAAATTGGAAGTCTAATCCAAAAAGTGACATTAAAATCATTGTCAACCTCGAACATAGACGTCATTTAAGTATGAACTCTAACACCATCAACATAGACTTTACTGCAATAAAACCACACTTGCCATAATCAATTGTAGGACAAATGTCACTAAAGCACAAACCTCATCAAACATCTTGAAAAATAGGCTTAATCTCGTCCAACACAATGATGGAGAATGTTAACTCATAAAAATGACCAAAAGGCCCCTAAGAATTATCTATAAATAATGCCATTTGCATAACTAATGAAAGGTTGAAAATCTAAAGAACCACACTTCTACTTCTAAACGACTGCCTCGAATCAAGGTCAAATTAAGGATCACTACTCTTGAAAATCTTAATATTCTCCGATTGAAATGCAACTTATGGCTAACTAATGCCTAAAAATCCATGTTTAATTTTTTTCCAATAAAAAGCTTAAAAAAATCCCAAATGGTAACAATCCTGCCAAAATTCCAACAAAAAACTTCAGTGTTGGCTTTTAAAACAATTTTTTGTTAAGGTCAACATATATACATTGTAATTGGGACTCGTCTTATTGATTATTTATTTGACAAAAGATGATATATGAATCACCATATATGCCCATGTATTTTAAACATATATCAATATCTAAATTTAAAATTAATATTGTCAATGATTTATGCTTTATTGGAACCTCTGAAGAGCTCTCAAAGGCAACTGGTTATTTAAAGAAAGAATTCAAGACGAAAGATCTTGCAAAATAAAATCTTGTCTCACTACTAGAAAGTGTGGCTTCAACGATGGAAAATTACTGGTGGTCCATTTCCATTGCTAATAGCGATGGATTACCAACAAATTTTCGACAATATATGAATTTAATTATTTTAAATTAAAAAGACATGGTTTACCAACGAAAATAGCAACATATTCCAGTTGTCAGTGATTTTCTGTACTTATTTCGTTGGTAAACTTTGAATAAAAAATAAATATTATAAAATATTTACTGATGGACATTTTCTTAGGTAAGTTTGGAATAAGAAAATTAAAAATTACTTAAAATATACCAACGAATATTTCCATTAGTGATTCCGTCGGTAATATTAGACCCGACTTGTCCCATTACAACAACTTCGAGCTTAAAAATAAAATCCCAATTTACAGCTACTTTTCTTCCTTTCCCCAAAACTCGACCTCACACCCTAGTTTATAATCATCTCATTATTTTAATTTGATTCATACGTGAAACTCGTTCAATCGTCTCAAGACTAGAATTAAATAGCAAGAGTTCTAAAATGATCCTCGCACATATGATCAACCCAGTAGGTTAATCCTTCGTTTGCTATTCATCCTACTTAATAGTTGATAGCCTTTAATATAATTTCCAATTACATTGTTTTTTAATTTGATCGAATGTTCTCAAAATGTTAAATCAAAGAATTAAAGCTTTTCATTCGTTGGTCACTTCCTCTATTTTTTAATCTTTTTAACTTAATTGTCACATTATTTTAGTTTTATTCATAAGTGAAATTTGTTCAATCGTCTTTAGACTAGATTTAAACAACAAAAGTTCTAAAACGATCCTCGCACCTATGATCGAGACGGTGGGTTAATCCATCGTATACTATTCATCTTACGTAATAGATGATAGCATTTAATATGATTTCCAATTACATTGTTACGTTAATATGATTGAATATTCCCCAAATATTGTGATCAAATGTTCTCAAAATGTTAAATCAAAGAATTAAAGTTTTTCATCCGTTGGTTAATTTCATCATTTCTTAATCTTTTTAACTTAATTATAACATTATTTTAATACGATTTGGTCAGTGTATATAATACACTTATTCAAGCCTAAAAATATAGACATTAGTTCTTTTGATTAATTATAGCCGAAATAATTGTATACTTCATCTATTGGGTGAAACTCGATGATTGGAAGCTAAATTGAAAAACAAAATGGCGAAAAATGATGAAATCAAAAGTTTGGGGACTAAATTGTAACTTTTTAATAGTTGATTCAGACCACTAAACGATGATCGAAAATACCATGGGTTCAACATGATGCAATCAAAAGTCAAACGATCAAAATTGCAAGAGAAAAAGGACTTAAAAGACTCGAGAATTTAATTTTAAGAACAAATTGCACATTTACAAAACCCTTTTGAAAAATCTTTACAGAGAACTAGCTCTTAGCCGCTAGCCCACAGCGCCTAGGTGCCATTAGCATTCTTTTTAATAGAAAACAATCACCTAGCCGCCATGTCCAAGGGCCTAGGTGCAACTAAAACCCTTTTGATAGCCCTTTTTGATATAATTCTTCTCCAATTACAATTTTGACGTACATTGTAAGGAATCCCCTATACATTATATTTTCACTCCCAAAATTTCACTCCAGATTTTCGCTGTATCAAATCCCTAAAATTCTCCCTCCCAATTTTTTGTACAATTCCCTCCCAAATTTTCGTGTATTCCATCCATTATCTTTAAAGTGTTTCAATCTCTAGATATCTATAAAACTTCCCTACTTTTACACTTTAAACTTTTCAAAAATGCTGAAAAATCCGTATTTCTTCCCTTTCATATATGTGAAGAATTTAGCTATATCTCTCTCCCTATTGAATACAAGATTACTATAGTGCGATGGCCCTCCAAATGTTGGTCTCACAAACTAGAAGATGAAGAAAATGAAGAATGGGATCAATATGGGTCTCAACCATCACTTTCTAATAAGGAAGAAGAGGGTTGGTCTATTGGAAGGACAAGGAGTGTGTCTACTTGTATAAGGGGTCCCAACCAAGGCACAAAATTCTCTGTGGATGGCTCAAGAGGATTATCTTAGAATGGGATAATAAGTATACATTTTTGTTGATTATTTCCTTCCTTTTTTGTAACATACAATAATTCTACGATATGTGCAAATGGAGTACAATAAGAACCATATTGTCAATATTTTTTAGTTTCTATACTGCGTTACAGTTTTTTTTAGTTTCAAAGGGACTTAAATGAGTAAAAACATATTTTCACTTTGGTGCTTATATTGATTGCATTGGCAGAAAATATTCAACACTATTGTTGTTGATCTCACTGTATTTGTATGCTTGAAGTCAAGTGATTTTTTATAAAAATAAGCATGATATTTTAGGCAGTCAACTGATCAAGATGGAGCAAAATTATCTTAAAAGGACAACATTAAGTCATCTAGTTTAAACCTTCATTTTCTGCAATTTTGTACTATGAGTTCAGTGTTTCTTCAACATTGTCGTCTGGTTCGAGTATTTCACAAGTTCTGTAATTTGTTCACTTTGATCTTATTTTTCTTTTCAATGTAGGTTTATTACCGTATTCGCATCACGTGACATTAGTGTGATGATGGAGGCTTATCTTGGAGGGCCTTACTCAACCTTTCGTGCAGTACCAGAGGCAACACGAATGCTCTTCTGGAAACAATTTGAGATTTTTTTTACCATTCATTGTACCAGTTGTGTTGTAAAATCTATTGATGTATCATAGTTATCATATCCTGCCCCTTTTGAAGCGTCGAAATTTTCAAGATCACTAATTAGTTCCCTCCTTTAGGTATATATTGGATTGCAAATGAAATTCCTTTGAATTTTTGTGTGTTTAAGCTGTGAAAATTGGGTAGATTTCAAAACGTACTTAATATCATGATGCTATGAGGAGTCATATTTATTTTTGTGTTTTGCCTGTGAATGAGTTTCATCTAGAGATTCGGGTGATAGTCGAGTACATTGTACAATTACTTGTTATCCTATTTGACCCCTTTTGAAGCATCGTAACTTTATGTAACATTTTTTAGTTGGATTATGATGTGGAGTTAGTGGAAATTGAGACTTACAGATGATGACAATACTAACATGCTATGTTTAGCTTTTTCCTCTCTCTAGCCCACATTCATATCTTACTGTTAAATTATTGATCTAGAATTTGTTTTTCGCGTTATGGGGGTTTTAAATTGTTGCAATGGCAGTTTGTTTAGCCAGAAGTTTATTCACAAGATGTTTGTCTTTGATTTTTATCTACACAAACTTTTGCTGATAAGATCCACGGCAGATGCACACTTACGCAACTAAAAAGAGACTCAGATAAATCATATACACAAAAAGATTTTTATATATGTTGTCAAATGCAAGTCTGTCAAGTTTTACTAAACTAGCAAACATCTAATGAACTATGTATAATAAAGCTAAACTAAATGTAGAACAAACATTTGTTCCTTCATGTGGCTAGTTATAAAAAAAACTACATTTTTGTGTTTCTTATAACTAATTTGTTTCTCATGTAATTCTTGTTATTATATTAGAATAAAAACACTTGGGGTGTAGTTTAAGCAAGAGAAGGTGAAGCCAGTATGGTTAGTTGCCTCAAAAGTTCGACTTAGCTAGGGACATATTTTGTGAGGCTAGAGAGAAAAGTAACCTAACGACGTGGCTAATTGGAAGGGACAGAGACCACGGTGGTTAAGCCCTGAGCATTAGAACGAGCTTGTAGAAAAAAAAATACAATGATGAATGAAAGAAGAAGTCCAAATCTGGACATGATAATCGGCTAAAGCATAAATCAGGAACAGTGACAAAGCACATATCCAGTTCGAAATCAATTGTCACGCACGAACATAAAATGGAATGTCTCTTTGAATGTTTTTGATACACAACTAATTAAATGTATATGTTTTTGCTTACTTTATCTGTTTAATATATAAATTAGTGAATGTATGATCTCATAATTTATTTGTTGTTGGTTTATAGTGCAGAGAATTAGGTCAACCACCACATGCTTCAGAGCTGTTCAAACATGCACATAAGCGAAACAAGGGACAAGAAGAATATGTTGATAATAAATCGCGACCTGTTTGTGTAAGTATGCCCAGGTTTGGTGCACATTTTGTAGCCAAGAATGCATTTTTTTTATGTGATGGGGAACATGTTTCATATAGCGTAGATTATGACATATTTGTTATATGTAGGAAAAGTATAAGCTTTCTATGGAAGTAAAGCATGGTTCAGAGCTTAATTCACAACCTGATATTGATATTGATTTGTGGTGTGAAGCAACCCAAGGCCCACCAAGTAAAGGGCTGTTTGTATGATCTTAGTACTTTCCTATCGGCTTTAAGTACATCCTTTAGATCTAAGTTTGTTCCATCAATCGAGTATGATGATGGAGATGTTATTTTAAAAGAGCAATTTCACAATGCTTGTTAGAAGATTGAAACGGAGATAGAAATGAAAATATCCATTTGGATTTACCAACAAAAATAGAAATGAAATAAAACCATTGGTAGTTTCCTTCGAACTAAGACGTCACTAAACTTGACACTATAAAATCAATTCAAATATGCTTGTGGTTCCGACCGATATGTATCTGAAGGTAAATACATCGGTAATCACCGACAGTTATGTTACCATCAGAAAAATTATGTGTCGGCAGGAAATTTCCATCGTTGAAGTCGGATTTGTTAGTAGTGTCTTGACTTATAGATTGAGCATTTAGCCAATTAAATTCTTAATCATCATTCAAATTACGTAGAAAAGTAATCGTATAGAAACACACATTTATTTTTTCACTTCAAGTGAAAAGACGATAATATTTGTCCTCACTCGGATAATGAATAATTTATTGATTTGAATTACCATATCTTAGTACAACAGATGTGTTATTATATTTTGATAAGTTCACGATTCTGGACTAGTTGATTATGATGATGCATTAGATTATTTGATGTGCGTAAAACTCATCAATAAGTTTATCTCTATTTACATGTCTATATTGTAGTAGATATATTGATAGAGGCATTATCTACTAAAAAAGTTGATAAATACTATATACATATTCAGGTGACATTATCATGAGGTCAAGCATGCCTTTAGGCCCAACTAGAAATCCAAATCGACTTGATCGATTTCGATAGATCGATTTCGATAGATTTAAACCCAAATCGATTCAATCTAGCTGTTGAAACTGAATGGAACCAAATGAAATCAATTTTGGGTCGATTTGGTTTGGTTAGTAAATTTAGACATTGGCTCGAGTTAAAAATTTGCTGCCTATTTTGGATTAAAAATTTCTTGACATATTTTTTGCTTGTGTAGTCCATATTAATAAAAATATATAATGTAAATAATAAAGGATAGATTTCTCCAAAGTCATGCTACATATTCAATACTTTACCAACAAACAATTACATCAAAAGTCTACAATCTGAATTTTGAGTTTATATATAAGTTTGTTTTCTTATTAATTTATTTTTTAAGTTTAAAAATTAATAATCTGAATTTTAAAATTAGAAAAAAGATGTATTAATGGGTTGGGTTGGATTAATTGGTTAGTAAGGTTATATATTCGTTGTTTAATGAATGTCCATAAACGACGAAACATTTACCCTCAACATAACTAACTCTATGGTTTTACTCTTGTATGCTACATTTTATTTACGAAACTCTTGAAACCCCAACTTCACAAGACAATCATGCTCACTGCAATCAACCATGGATGGTGAATATCATATATGAAGATGGTATTTCTTGGGGACTATAACAAGACAATAACATGGAACGTTGAAATTGTTTCATAAAAGTTTTTAGGAAGGTAGATATACTATAGACATTGATGCAAAAGATTTGGGCACCTCCCATATAAGGATTTTTATTGATTGAAATCATGGTAAGTCGTTCTTATTCTTTTCCTTCGCTTAGGTTTTGTTGCAATGGGTTTTCTGATAAGGTTGTAACGATGCGATATTTGATTACTCCATATTTTTTTATAATTATTTGTAATCTTTTTCCCTTTGTTTGATATTTTTGTTGCATCGATTTTTTGTTAAACAAGATTTTTAATGAGGCGGCTATTGTGACTATTCAAGTGAGTGGTTGTAATTAAATAATATTTTTGAATTGATATTATATCCATGTAACCCTAATTATAATGTATAGTAAATATGGGTAATTGATTATCAATATGATACAATCATGTTTTGGCTCTCTTTATTCTCTTATTTTCTTTGTTTTTCTTACCTTTATAACATAGATAATACCTATGTTTGTTGGATTTTACATATTTCCCTCCCCAAATGTGATTTTAGATTTAGAATTGATCTTTGGTTAATGCACTTTCTATCTTCCTTGAAAGATTAATTTCAATAACTGAAATTTGTTAAAATTTTCAAAAAGGTGGTTACATTGACACAAACAATTTTTATTTGTTTCACCATATTTTAATTATAGTTAAGCTCCTCAATTTTCGTTCATGTATCAATTATTTTCTTAACTTTTTTTCATTGAATTCTAATTTTCAACCTTCCATTAATTAGTACATCTCATCCTTGATGATGATTTTATCAAACTACTTTTATTTTCATCCTTTGAAATGAGACATTTTTCGCTTTTTATTTATTTTTTTAAAAAAATTATGATAAAAAATAAGATATTTTACGTCATTTCCATGAACTTTTGGACATAAAATTGTTATCAAAAATAAATTGTGTTATCTAATGGAAAGTTTGAGGATAAGAATGGCATTGCAAATCGTTAGAAACACAAGTGTTATAATGAGTAAAGATTAAGAACTTTAAATGCAATTAAAATGTGGTGTAAAAAATAAAAATTGTAGTGTAAATATCGGTGTTCTAAAAAGTGCGCCTACGCATAGCGGGAAGCGTGATGAAAACGCTTCGCTTTGAGACTAAACAGACATTAGGTGTGCCTAGTTATTAGGGACGCCTAGGCACCCCAAATTTTAAGGGGGCCCAATTTTTCCTTTTTTTTTTTTTAATAAAATCCACAGCCTAGACTCAGTAACCAAATATCCCTTCAAACTTCAAAAATTCCAGACTCTAGAGAACTAAGAAGACGGAAGAAAGGGAAAAAAATGACAGAAAACGGTGCAAAACCTCTCTATTTCTCTGCACACCGCACTGAATTGGGTATCATGTATGCATAACATTAGGAGGTTATTATACTTTACATTGTATTTGTAATTTTGGGGCATGTGATTCTCATTATTTTGTAGATTCTCANGAATAATAAAAGTTTGTATTGTTTATATTTTTTTTGTAGGAACAATTGGAAGAAGATGATTCCTCAACGACTTCTAAATTCCATGCTAGTAAACTAAAAAGAGATTCTGGAGATGTTGGCTGGGAAACCGCAATTTTCGTAGGTCCTAAAAATCTTAATAAATATGAAATGCATGTTATGTGATAATGTTAGTGAGGAATTTATCGACATAAAACTCTCGTAGCGTTCCTCAAGGGAAAAGGTGTGGCATCATGTCCTTGAATATGCTATG
>CAIGRS010113457.1:0-10265 GCA_903798395.1 Fraxinus floribunda
TTGATATTGGTGGGAAAAAATGGTTGATTAGGGTGGGTATTTATAGAGAAAAAAATAATGAAATTGGAAAAAAAAATTTGAAGGACCAAAACGGTTACTGAGTAAATGCAATGACTATTTGCGGGAACGGTCACTGACTTTTAATTTTTTTTTTTTTTTAACGAGCCCACAAGCCAGGCTCTTGGGCTCGCCTAGCGAGCCGCCCTGCTCGGCTCATGCTAGGCTCGTTTTTTTACGAGCCCGAGCGGCTCGTGGGCATGAACAGTACGAGCCGAGCCGACGAGCCACTCGGCTCGATTACCACCTCTACTCCGATGCTTAAGTCAGTGAGAGAGTTTAGAGAAAATATATGCTGAAAAATATATATGAAAACGTACCTGAATAATGATCTAAGCCCCCATATTTATAGAGTTAAGTAGTAGTCCACTCCTAATAAGACTCGTCATCCTTATTTTTAGGAATGACTTATGTAGGAGTTACTGTTGAATTAAAACTAGAAGTCTCACCTTACTTTATCTTAGAGTATGTTTCAAAATAGACTCTTTACAGCCCTAGGATTTCTTGGATATTGGTAATTGGGTAGGGTTAGAGTCCTTACGGGGTAAGGACTATCAACGCTGGATTATAGAGTACCTTGGGAAGTTGGCTAAGGCAAATGTCCGACCACACAATCCAAGGACGACCAATGTAATCTTGCGGGCAGTCATGGGATCAATCCTCGAGGTATCTCCAGGACTATCACGCCCCAATGACATGTGTCCCATAATTGAGAATGGGGAGCCCTAGTAGTCCTCGTGCTCGAGGTGCCCCATAATGACCACATCAGGTACGATGATTTTTCCATCATCGGTATTTCAAAAATGGTTACAAATCATGTAAAATACATTATAATTGATTGTGTTAAAGCTGATCAATTAATGTGACACATTCTCAATTAAACCTCAGACCAAGGGGGAGACAGGAACAATATCTCAAGGATATTAATGGATTATGATGTTTCAAAGATTAGGATAAAATATTGGACCAGACATCATGACTGATATATTCACACCATTAGCTAAAATTTGCAAAAAGCTGAGGGAAAGCAAAAGCTGATTCCACTAATGATGCAAAGACAGACACACAGACAAGACATCCACCAAGTCAAACAAAGTGCTGAGGTTTTCTTGAAGTAAATAACTAACTCAATGTCTCCATACTTGTCTTGAAATTTGAGGTAAAGAAAGTGGTTTGCGGTAGATCAACAGTGAATGAGAAATTTAATTTAATTACATGAATCGAAAATAGTAACATATAAAAGCAAGCTTGTAATGAAATTACTACTGTTTGTTTGTTTGATATGATAATATACGCAAAGTATTCATTCTCTCCTCCTCCTCCTCCTCCTCCTCCATCCTTATTTGGCTACACAAATCTCTTTAGATAGAGTGCTTAATTTATATAATTAACATAGGGAGATTCAGATAGAGTTGAGATGATCATAATTATAGGAACTAAAAATGGATTTTTAATGAACACTTGGATTAATGAGAAATCTTGATTAATCTTGATCATCAGGAGGTGGCTACGCAGTAATCCTCCCAAATCAACATGGACCTCCTTGGCTTCCTGCATGCCCTTGATAATGAAACAAATTCGCCGTTTTTACCTTTGATGAGAAACATATTTTGCTGATCATATGTTTTTGCACCATTGGCTAGGCATGCATTGAAGTTGGTCTTGCTCCGCCAGAAGTAGTTGTAAGAATTGAAGGAGTTGGCTGGCGGTGGTGATGGGATCAGACGAGGCACCCGGCTGGGCCTCGGTGGGAGTAATTGTGGAATTGGAAGCTCCTCAGTTTCCTTCAAGTTGACAATTTTGTTGGACCATTTTGGGTTCTTGTTAGCTGGCCTCATAAGCTTCTTCATCGTCCCACCAATTAGCAATGATCTTGAGTTTTGATCCATAACAAATTCCACCCCCTTTGCTACCTTATTTTGCTTAACTCTTTCCTCGATCACCTCCACCGCCGCATCCTCCTCGTAGCCACCATCATTTATTTTCTCCTTCAAATCTTGATCGATATCTTCCATATCATCGAGTTCTTGAACATTATTTTCCTCCGCCATTTCACCACGCGGCTCTTGGGAAATAGGACTTCTCATCAAAGTTAAAACAAGGTGGCCGTTGCAGCGTTGAACGTGGAAATTATTTCTTGAAGGCACAGAAACAGCTTCAAGAACAAGCCTACCATTTCTTCGGTGAGATTGTATTCGGATTGAATTTCCATCAGCAATTGAAGGAATTGGGGGTGGGAAAGGCCCAGGTGGAGAATTCTTGTACTTGACAACATGAAAATCTTTGAACGAGTTTGATTCTTTCACTTGGTGTTGCTGCTGCTGTTTTTGTTCATAATCATGATCTTCTTTTTCTTCATCTGCATCACTGATCTCTGAAGCAGGGTACGAAGAATAACAATAAGAACCAGTTTCTGATCCAAGACTTTCAGTGCAAATCTCCAGACTTTTTTCACTCAAAGAACTGGCTGATCTCTTCACAAGAGGGTGAATATAAGGTTCTGAGATCTTGGCAGAATCTTCACTCTTTTTTGATAAAACTGAACCCCAAACATCTAATGCAGAGGGTTTTTCAACACCACGATCATCCTTCTCTTTCCTGCATTCTTCTTCACCGTCTGATGAGAAATCATGGGATGATTGACTACCAAGCTCCTGATCAGATGGCGATGAAATATTTTTGAAAGGGGAGAAAAACCCATTTTGTGCAAGCCATTTCTTAGAAGACATATCAGCAGATAGTGTTCTTCTTAAAGGTGCAACTTTGCTTTTTTCACAATCTGAGCAAAGGATAGTTACTATGCCTTGCTTCTCCATTACAGGGGCGTCCTCTACTCGATGATCTGCAGCGTTTAAAGGGGAAGAAGAAAACACTAGGGTCTTGCTCACTGCAACAATATTCTTTCCACTGCACGAAGTTAAATGAATAATCAGAACAGAAACAAAACAAAATCTCAAGTTACAAAGCAACAATAATATTTTCAAAAAATTCCATAATTAGGCCATGCATGCGAATATATATATGTGCATGTATACCTGAAGCAAACAACAGCATCCAAAAGAGAAGACTAGTGGATGACAGTTGCAAGCTAAGGGAGAAGAGAGGATGTTGAATGTATGTTACTGGGAGTTCTTTGGCTTAGTACAAATGCCAAGGGATGGGAGTGTCGGGTATTTGTAGGAGATCGAAAAGCCAGTGGACCTTGTCCGTGGGACCCCCCTCCCACCTTACGCGGGATATTAAGTCACCACATTTGTACAGCAGGTACCGTGCTAAAAATTCTGTTACGGACAAAAAAAAAAATGAAAATAGACAATATACGAACTAAGAACAAATTTACATAAGAATTAAGACGGGAAAAAATCGCGGATAGAGTGAGAAAAATTCACTATATAAAAAATGATTACAAGATGTGCGACTATTCCGAATGATATGATATGATAAAACACTAATATACATTTTTTCCTCATAATTTTAGTTTTACCACATATATCGCACCACGAATATGTTTTACCACATATATCGCACCACGAACTTTTTGAGTAGGATCAAACAGAATTCGAATCATCGTACTCTATAAATTCCTATCAAAGTTATCAAATATACAAGTATTAAAATTCGAGATTATCTTAAGAGGAATTTTTTCAACCGTGTGTAGCTAGTTAACAATATTGTTCAATATTTTATTTGACTTCAGATTTTGGAGTCAACTTGTGTTTAATAATGTGCAGAAGTGAGAAGTATGAAAAATACGTTGGACTTCCTAATACACTAAATGAGTCTGTGAGCTCATGGGCTCGGCTCGTGAGCTCACGAGCTCGTGGGTACATGGACCGGCTCGGCTCGACTCGATCCATTACCATCGCTACTTTTATATGGATATAAGTTGTAGGTCATACGAGTTGTGTGAATACAGAAGTAAATAGTGAACCTTATAAAATATGTTGATAAAAAGTATGTTCGACCTACAACTAAGGCTAAAGCCTTTTTTGAAAGCCAATAGATATGTAGTTTTTCTTTTCAAATCCAAAGTTTCCAAGGGTAAGGCTTTAGTTCAAAATCTCGAATCTTATTATTTTAAAAAAAGAAAATTAAGGGCATCTTCCTAGTAAGTAGATATTTCGATGAATGTATGGAATAATGTTAGCAGTGTAAGGCACATCATTTCTCTAAGAGAATAAGGTTCATTAGGCGGCCAATTGTTGCGTCCTCATCGCTACCTTATGCGACATTTATGATTCAGCAAAAAAAATAAAAATACATATATCACTTTCTTGATTAGTTAGTGTTTTAGCCATCCAATGATGATGATGGCCTTTGAAAGTGATTCCTTTGCTTCCTTCTTAAGCCATTTTCATCCATCATCATCCTTTTTATGCTTTACCTAATAGTAAATTGCTTGACAAAAATATTCTAGTGATGTTAGCCTTATCCTGTTTGCCGTGTGCTCTCGCTTTCAACCTCCTTTTTAATACCATATCATCACATGATAATCTAGATATGATATGCATGTTTTCGCCGTGATTTTATAGAGATATTTAGTCCGAGCACGTTGATATGTTGGGTCGGGGTAGGGTTGGAGAAGTTATGTGCATGTGCATAAGAGATAAACACTGAAATCCTCGACTGATAACAAAATATACTAAAAGTAAGGATAATTAGCACATAACGTTCACACATTTCATTGTTATTGTGGAAAACGTCAATATCTTTCTCTATTTTTATTTTTTTTGACATTTTCACCTTTATTTCTATCTTTCATTGTGCAGAATGACATTTCCATCTATTTTTTCAATTAAAATTTGTAAAATGACGAATATACATTCTATTTAAATAAAACAAAAACAAAAAGAAAAAAATTAATTGCAACCATACTCCCAAATTTTTTAAAATAATGCAAATGAGTTTCAAATAAATTATTAAAAGGCAATTAGTACATAATGTTCATATCTTTTACCCTAATTGCGAAAAACGTCTGTGTCTTTCATTTTTTATTTTTTTTGCATTTTCACTCTTAATTAGACATTTGATTGTGTAAACCATCAGTTCCATCCAATTTCTCAATAAAGAACTGTGAAATAATGAATATACACTCCTATTTAAATAAAAAATATTTTTTTATTTTTAATTTTTTAATAATTTATTTGGGACTCGTTTACACTTTTTATTTTTTATTTTTTTAAATAAATTTAATTGCGTCTCGTTTTCACATTTTAAAAAAATTTGGGACTATAATTATAATTAATTTTTTAGTTTTTTTAAATAGGAAGGTATATTCGTCATTTCACAACTTTGTATTGAGAAATAGGATGAAAATGGATATAAATGATGGTTTGCACAATTAAATGTGTAATTAAGGGTGAAACTACTAAAAAAAAAGGTATGAACTTTTTTACAATAATAGTGAAAGGTAAGGGACATTATGTGCTAATTACCCCTTTAATAATTTATTTGAGACTCATTTGCACTTTTCAAAAAAAATTGGGACAATAATTGAAATTTATTTTTTTTCTTTTTCCTTTTGTTTTATTTAAAGATAATGGTATATTCGTCATTTCACAATTTTCAATTGAAAAAATGGATAAAAATGATCTTTTGCGCAATGAAAGATGAAAATAAAAGTGAAAATGTCAAAAAATGAAAGGTAATGACATTTTCCACAATAATAGCATAAGGTGGGGGTTGTTATATGCTATTTACCCCCTAAAAGTAATATTCATTAGTTCAACACAAGCGGATAAAAAGTAGCGTTCGATATTGAGTATAAGTTCCACTATCAAATCACATTTTATTTAATGTATTAAACATCATATATGATAATCTAGACATGACATACATGTTAGATGCATGTAGATGTGTTGGATTGAGAGATAAAATGCTGAAATTCTCGACTAGTAACAAAGTATATTAAAAGTAATATTCATTTGTCTAATGCGGCGCCTAGAATGTAGGGTTAGGTATTGGGTGTGGACTGTGGATTCCATTAACTAATGATGTGGAGTTGGAAGAGAAAGCCAAATATATGAGAATGGCGGAGACCTCGGAAGGCAAGTGCAAGACCCTTGATGCCTATTGTCTGCCTTTAAAGCACTGTCGGTCAAATCCTATGCTGCCTTCAAAATTAAAATTTGGCTTTTTTATTTATTTATTTATTTTTTTTCTTTATTAATGACTTGAATTGCACAATGAAAAAAATATTCTTGAGATTCTCAAATCACCACTTGTAAGATTCGGATTTTTTATTGTCGCTCTAGTGACACTTTTTCATCAACAATATATTTGGCTTTGTCTAGTTTATTTTTGCTGTAAATTAAAGGGATAATATTATTATTATTATTTCTCGGGTAGTTATGTAGCGTTTTGGAAAAAAATTCTATCTAGTTTTCAAGAGAGAAAAGGAGAGGCAAGAAAGCGAGAATACTCGAGGTTTATGGCCAATGAGGAGATAAATTTGAGAAAAGGGTTTTTTTTTTTTTTTTTTTTGAGTTATTTAGGCTATGTTTGACACACCAAATTAAATTGAACAAAAAATTATACATGAAATTACTTTTAAGAAGTATTAATTAATTACAAAGAAAAGCACCACGCCACGGAATACTTCTAAATCGGGCACGTACATCAAAAATAGAAATTCTAAACATCGTGTTAAGAATCCCAAATTTATATATCAGTAAAAAAAAAAAAGAAATAACTAGCGATCAATCTATTAATTTCATATATATATATAACGGGGACAATCAATCATGTAAAATGTATGTACGAATTTCATCAATTTTCCTTTCCCTTTCCATTCCTTTCTCAACAATAGATTTAATTAAATGGTGTCCAATTTTAAAAAAACAATTCTTAATGTTCTAAAAATTCAAGCAATTAAACTTAATTATTTCATTAAAAAAAAATTCCTTAAGTCACTTTCTCATTATTCTTTTGCATATGATGTCAACTGCACATTATTAAGATATGAATTCTTTGCCTACAAAGTCAACTCCGACATCAATGGGTGTGAGAGCAATTAAAATTAATTTTGGTTGACCGACAAATCTATTTAAATGAGATTAATAAGAATAACAAAATTCTCTCTTCCTCTAAATTTTATTTATTCATTAAAACAATTGAATTAAAATTCACAATTAAAAATTTTATGGAATATATTCCAAATGGACTACCTGATTCTAGGTTGACTCGGGTATGTTTATCATAATGAATGGAATCGAGCTGCCATAATGATATTTAGAGCTTGTTTGGTAGAGATTTTGTGGAGGAAGAATTGATTTTGAATTGTGATATGATGGGAAATGTGTGGTTGAAAAAGAAGAAAAAATTATTAATGTGATGGAAAATATTATTTTATTGAAGAATGTGTGGTTGAAAATGAGAATTGATTTACTGTAGAAAATCAGAATCTGTACCAAACAGGCCCTTAGCAGGGGCAAACCCACATGGGGTCATGTGGGGTCGTTTGACCCCACAATTTTTTTTTTCCCTAAACATTTTTGACTTCACAAGAAAAATGGTCTCGGCTCGTCCCTGATATTTAGTTAAATAAATGTAGAGATAAAGTGGCATAATTATCGATTGAATTTATAAGTGTGTTCGTAAATAAAATAAAACATATAAGTAATTATGAACGGAAAGAGAACATATTTAACTCGAATTTCTTCATAATCCCCCAATCAATCCTAGAAATTAACAATTGAATTCAATCTCGTCTCGGCATTATTCTCATACCCACAATAGTGTAAATTCATTTCTAAGTTGTTCGAAAATACTAAAATTAAATTTCTTGACGATCGAATTTAAAGTTATTTAATTTTATTTTTTAATAGAATAGGGTGAAGACAACTCAATCCCAATTCCCAATTAGTGTCATCCAATAAAGTTGATAAAATAAAATAAAAATGTAGCAAAAAAACAAGACCAAAGTGATTCCCACTTGCACTTAATACCACTACAAGAGGAGCTTTAATGCCAAAACTCTCCAACCCTTCTTTGCTATGTGATTCCCACTTGCACTTAAAAGTGGCACTCATATATTTTGTTAATATTCTTTATGAGTATACCCTCGTCTCATTTATATATGCTTATTTTTATTTTTTCACACGAATTAATAAATTTTATTTAATGTTATTGAAAAAACAATTTTTGTCAAAAACTTTCCTAATTTACCCACATTTAATTATCAATAATTAGTAATAAATCATTATTGGAAATTTGGAAGTAGTTAAGAAATAAGGGTATATCAGTAAATGAATAAAACAACACATTCTTAATAAAGAAACAAGACTATATAATTGTGAGTTCGTGACAAGAAAATAAGGAAAGTGAACTTATATAAATGAGACAGAGGGAGTATTGTGCTAATATATCAACTATTAATAATTCACTTTATTTTCACCATCTAATTAGTTGTTGTAAAAGGAGCGAGGAGTAGAGATGGCAGTGGGGCGGCCTTGCCTCACCCCTCCCCACCCCGCCCAATCCCGCCTTCGATGGACTGGGCACGGGCATGTCCCGTTTTGCACCCCGTTTATTTATTTTTTTCAGTTAAGTAATTTTTTTTTTAATTCGTAATTTTTTTTTATTCTTCATGGGGCGGGGCAGGGCACTCCGCCCCATCCTACCTCACCAATCCTTTGGGGTGGGTTTTTTTCGCCCAATTCGAGGCGGGGCAGGGATGGTTTTTTGGTCATCACTAGCGGGGAGTAGATAAATTAGTAAACAACTAATGAATTTTTTTTTTCAAAATAATTTTTAAAGTTATAAATAAATTTATTTATTGTTATCTTTATGCAAGTTTTCAATACAATACTTTTTTAAAGAATAATTAACATGGATTGTTGAATGAAACAATTAGGGTCAGATTTCTCAAGTTTTTTTCCCCGTGTTATACATACGGACCATGCTACAAGTACAGGGATTTAAATCCACATACTTCACAGGCAACTCACATTATAGGTGGGTGGGAGGGAGATTTTTGGCAATATTTTAATCATGTGGGACCATTTCATGTGAGATAGATTTTGAAATTCTGTATAAAATTTGTAAAATAAAATCTGTACTCAAAGAGTTTTCCACTTTTCCTATACATATATGGATAGGAGGTGAAGCAACGACTGCCTTTGTACAAGTTCTTCTGAATTTGAATTGGGAATTCGACTAGTCGACATCAGTCGTCACAGTTCTCAGCATTGATATCCTTTTGTCACGTACTTAAATTTATGACATACATTATTATGCTACTTTGCTTGTCAATTATGTTATGCAAGGTTAATCTTTTTATGCTTGAGTGGGAGCTAATTTGAAGCTTTTGCATTGTGCTAACTATGTTTAAAATGGAGGCCCTTCTCGCCATGTAAGAGGACTTTGACCTTATTTAACAATTAACGTCCCTTACAATGTATGTAGCTCGGGCTTAGACACACTAATTTTGTAGTCGCAATTAGCTATTTTTTAAAGCTTGATGATCACCTCGTCAAAATTTGATCTTAATCAAATTTCAAATAACTTAATAAATGAATTAATAAAATATTTGATAGGTTAAATTAAATAGAACAATTAATAAAAATTTATCGTATTTGTTACTCATATAAATAATCGCATCTAATTGAACCAAGTGGTGGACGGTGAGGGCCCCACACCTCGCATGACAACATGGGTGACCCTTTTGTATGAGTGGGAAGGACCCCTTTCCATGGAATAAAATCGGACTGATCCCCCTTTAGCAGAGCCCTCGGTACGAACCGGTCCAAAAAAGGCGAATGGTAAGATCCCTAATAGATCTCGTGGTGAAATGATTGATAAGACAATTCACTGCCAATATCGCCACTGCACACTTATACGATCAAATCCCACTTGCAAGAACTAGGACTCAAAGATACGAAAGAGATCCTAGCATTTAATGTCTTGATTGATTGATTGATGCTTACAACAAAGGCCAATTGATCTAGCGAGGCCACGTGTCCTATCATCCAATGGACCTCGTTTGTCTTACTCAAGTATAAAAGCTCACACTTAGTACCATTCAAGGGTAATGCAAGTTTGGACTCTCAAACCTTTATTCTTGCTACCTATAGCCGACCCCCCCCCCCCCCCCCCCCCCCCCCCCCACACCCACCCCCCCCCCCCCCCCCCCCCCCCCCCCCCCCCCCCCCCCCCCCCCCCCCCCCCCCCCCCCCCCCCCCCCCCCCCCCCCCCCCCCCCCCCCCCCC
>CAIGRS010113481.1:0-13881 GCA_903798395.1 Fraxinus floribunda
GTTTACTAGTAATCCGAGCAATGAATATTGAAATTCCAATAACTTAGGTCTACAATATTCTAAATTCCCGACTATATGAGAATGATGTACCAATACTAGTTGGATTTCTAGCATGGGTAAAAGTAAATCGGGTTTGAGTTGGATGTTTACTCTTGGAGGAGAACATGTATTACACGCTCATCTATGTAATCTGAATTTGTAGCTTTATCAGATACCAGGGAAAGAAGTTGAGTGTCTTAAGGATCTTCTATATGCGATATCTTTGGGACCGAAGAATGTATCTTCAATATCTATCATGTGTGATAGTGTATACAATGAAAAGTCTAGATATATGAGTCTAAAAAATAACTACATAAGGAAATTAATCAATAGTGTAATAATTTTCCTAAATTACGTTAAATCAATTGAAAACCTAGCGGATCCCTTAACTAAACCTCTAAATAGAGATTTAGTAATATCTACTTCGATTAGGATGGGGTTGGAACTATTAAAATAAAAGATTCACTAATAATGACAACTCTAGCGTTGTTACTAAACAATTTATTCACGGAACCTCTTGTAACTATTTCATATGAAAATACCATCCCGATTTGAACATGTACGAAAAGTGAAAGTCGAATCAAGAATCCAATCATCTTCAGGTTTGGAATCACCTTCAGTAATTGCCAAAATATCTCCATCATTGTCTTCTTTTGAAATATTGATATTACCGAAATTTTCTGGTTGTTCATTATGATCTGTAGTAGTAAACATGTTCCGCCACTCATAACAATCCTTATTCATGTGCCCCTTGTTGTTGCAATACGAACAAACTTTACCACTTGCTATTGTTGACTTTGCCGTTTCTATGACCACCCATCTTCTCCTTATGAACAACTAGGCCCTATGCCCGTGCCTCAAAATCGATGACCAGATACTTTATTTTCTCCTTTGAATAAAGTACATCATATACCTCGTCAATAGTAAGAGTATCCTGAATATAGAGAATGATATTTCTAAAAATCACACATGAAGGCGGCAACGAACATAACAATATCAACAATAAATCCTCTTCATCATACTTGACATCCATGGTCTCCAAGTCAGCAATGATTTCTTTGAACACAGATAGATGATTTTTCAAATATCCACGTTCTGTCAAGCGATGAGAATACAAACGCTGCTTCAAGTATAATTTGTTATACAAAACTGTTCCAATCTTAACCACAACCCAGCACACTTTTCTCATTTACCACGTCCTGAAAATATTAATTAAAAAGATGAAGATGTATTTGTGATATGTTTTTTCGATCCTTCATTTGCTTCTCTTTCGCAGTCATTGTTGCTGGCATTCTATCTGCAAAAAAAATCATAAGATCCAATTAAGCAAGAACCGCTCGCATCTTAATCTGCCACAAAGAAAATCTACCGTTTGATATAAAAGCGGAATCTCAAATTTCATAGTTGTCATCCATGAAACAATCAACCTTATTTAAACATTGCTTTAATAACCAATTTGAACCTCCCAAGAATTGTCAAAAGCTTCATCTCTAATACCACTTTGTTAGGAAACAAACAAGATATTAGAATCGATCTGATACTACTTGCTATGAATATGTCCAAATAATTAAAGATGAAAATAATATGAGTAATATGAAAATAATGGATTGCACAACAACCAAAATTTATGTGGAAAAAGATGAGAATTTATTATACCAATAAACAAAAATTATCTTTACAAGATTTGATTATATCAATCCAAATCTAAACAATTTTCTCAAGTTTCCAATGTATACAACAATGATCTATTTGTTCTCTTGAGTCGTTGAAGAGCCTACACATTATGAAGTATTTATAGGAGCCAAATCTTGGAGTTATGAATGGAGTAGAACACAAAATTGCGTAAAAAACCAAAACATGGTGAAATTCTTCCTGGACAGCTGCCTTCTTTTGCGTGGCTGGCACCCCGGCTCCGTCCTAATGCTTTCAAAACATTTTTTCATCCATCCCTAAATATTTTTTCCAATCAAACTTTTAATCTATGATGATATTTGATCGCTTATCAAATCAGACTATTAAACCAAAATTATCTAACTCCCAAATCATATGGAATTTGAGCCACAAAACATAACAAATCGTATGGTAAATCACCTTTTTTTAATAACGATTATCGTTACTTAACGTGATAAATAAAAACAATTGGTCACAATGTTGACACTTAATAATAATGCCACATAGTTAATTTTTAAATCAAATAATTATTAGTGTAATATTTAAAAACTTGAGTGACTATTGCCTTAAGAAAATAACTTCAATGATGATTAAGATAATTATTTAAAATGTCAATGACTATTGACGTAATTAATAAGCGTGTGTGTATGTACATACATACAAAATATATTATTTGTATAATCCAATAGAAAAACAGTTACGGAAATGAACAAGTCATTCCCAAGACCACAGGCGTGTCTGAACTCAGAAAACGATTTATTTTCTCTAAATTGTACGAAGTGTCGTTGGTTACAGCTGTATCCAAACCCCATCGGGTCCCACTCCCTTTATATAAATTAAATAATAATATTAAAGAAATCAACATTAATTATTCCTTAACCAACTCCCAAATCACTTTTAGGCTTCGTTTGGCTATGGTTAAACTTAAAGGGATGATATGCTGAGAGGAAAATTTTACTTTTGAGTTTTGACTACCAAAATTTCACGTCAAAGACTCAAAATGATATTATTTTGTAGTTTTGTCGAAAGAAGGTGGTCGAAGATTTTTCAAGACAAATGTTTTGAATAATATTATGTAGTCCAATTGATATTAAACAACAATTTATGTGTCAATTAAATTGTATTAAGTGATTGAACATTTTAAAGTCCGAGATATGGATCCTATTTCAATGTTCAATCAATCAATTGACACTTAGATTGTGTTTAATATTAGAACTTGTTTGGTACAGTTCAAAATTCAATTAAAATTGAAAATATGATAGTTATTGGGTCTCACTCGTCTAATAAAAGTCAACAGTAACGGCTAGTTTTTCAATTTTAATCCGATTTTAATTTCTATCGAACACACCCTAAAAATAAAATTTCTTGGAGATAAATAAATATTTGCATTACTAATTACTACACTTTTAGTTGAGGTAGTTTAAAAATATTATGTGATCGAATCTCATCACTAGCTATTTTACAATATTGTACTCGTTATATAATACAAAAATAATTCAACATGCATGCAATTTAACGTGTTCCAATTAAATTTTAATCAATAGATATGTTCCATTTCTCATATATCGCGAAAGCACTCCTAGAAGAACTCATAGGCCTCTCGGACGAACACTAAGGCCTAAGGGGAACCTTTTTTTTTTATATAGATCAAATGGTTCAAGAATCACAACTTGTTTTGATTTTTTGTAGTTAAACTACCCTAGTTTAAATGCTTATTTTATATTTGTTTCTAGCGATTTTGTCAAAAATAAGTTTTTATTATTACTCTTCTTGACATTTTTTATTATTAAAGTTGATTTTTAATCCATTGTGGCCAAACACAAACTAAACTCATTTAAAAAAAATAAAAAAATAAAAAATAAAATTGCCCTCTCTTTTAGCAAGATCCATAGAGGTTACCCATTTGGCTATTACGTCAAATGCTATGTGTACATCATCTTCTATAGCCTTTTAGATGGTACTACATACTGTAAATTTGGATAAAATACATCACATTTCTATATCATGCTTGACATCATCCTTATTGACAAGATTTGATTGATGACAAAATTATTATTTTTAAACTGTCAAATGGTAGATTGACACGTAATGGAATGTAAAATTTGGTGTATACGATGATGTGCACAAAGCATGATTGTGTAAATTTTCTTGGAGGTAACCTAAGTTCGAGTGCAATTCAATTAAATCATCTAGCTTGAAAAAGCTCAACTAAATCACCAAACTTCATGATTATTTCAATTCAGGTCATTCCGTTAATTGACATAGTGCGACTAAAAGGAAATGCCTACATAGGCTTTAAAAGCAAAGATACGAGGAACGTCCAAGGTCGACTTTGCAAGATTTCCGAAGTAATTTTCTCCATTATCCCAAACATGTCCTCACTTGACTGATTTCATGTAACAAAGTTGAGGTCTTAGGTTGGTGGAATTGCTTTCACGACACAATTCGTGTGTGCTAATAAATTTAAGATCCACGTGACTTTATCCTATGATGCATTCTACCTATTCTTAACATCTAGACAGACAAATCCGTTATTTGTATTAACAACATTTAACGTAGCAGTTGAATTTGAAATAAAATTAATTTGGTGACTTTATTGGAACATAGCCAATATATACAACACACAAATTAAATTAACATACAAATGTGGTTTAATATGCAATTTCAATAAATTAATACCAAATGTTCCTTCACTTTCTCCACTTATTTCGTCCCAAATAATGCTCTCTCCCCCTCGACACACATTTTGCTAAATACATAGACGCATAAATACATTCATATACATTTGTGTGTATATACACTTCCAGCCCAGAAATACACCTGCATATGTATTTTTGGTAATCTCAATATTAGTGTATGAAATTCTTGGAAGATGTGTTTGGTTTTTTGGTCCATTCATTAATACTTTATTTATCAAACCCGATCTTTGATCATTCACATTATCTTTCTTGGATCTGCAGAAAAGGAGAAAAGAGAGAGAACCAATTTAGAATCTTGCTGTGCTTGCTCAAAGAAAATTGAAGTGATGTTTGTTTTTGGGTAAAATTGAATGAGAAAGCCATGAGAATTCTCACCACTTCTACAGAGGAATTTTTGAGTACTTGTAAAAGTGGCCTTTTAAAGGATAAGCTTTCATGTTAAAGGTGGGTTCTTGAATTAATTTTCCCTTTTTGATTTGTTGCTTAATTTGCATAATTCTGTTAATGTAACTCAGTATTTGCACGTAAGTAATTTTCTTGTTTTGACTGACTTTTACTTTGTTTTGCATGTTTAAATTCTTTATTTGTTCATATAAAAAAAAACTCTTTATTTGTTAATGTTTTAAGTTCAATATTGTAAGTTTGCAAGTAATTGACTGTTCTCTCTCTCTCTCTCTCCTGAAAATCAATTTGGGCAACTTTTATGTATAGAAAAATTAGGCAGAAAGAATTGATTTGTATTTTACTGAAAATTTGAGTATATAGAGTATTTAATAAGCTTCTCAAGAGATGCTATCCATTAAAAGAGTGAAAAAAAGGTAATTTAACTATTTAATTGAAGGATTTGTTGAGAAAAATGGAGGGTTTCTAATATTTTATATTATTCCTATTGATGTTAATTATGGAAAAAGAGCCTTGTACAGGGGATATTGCCAGGGAATTGTGCTAGGGGTGAGATGGAATACTGTGATTGGTAGTGTTAAAATTGTTTTTTGTCCAACTGCCAATCACGGTCTGCCAATTATGAACCTGACAAAATGCCTGGTAAAATTCCCTGGCAATGTAGCACATCTTATTAATTATTGATTTTTTTGAGGAAAAAAGAAATACGCATAAATTGGCTGGCTATAAATGCTCAATATTTTGCAGAAATGTAGCAGACACAGAGAGGCTGCATGGGGATTACTACCCTGCCTCCTGAAAATTCGCCGCTATTTTCAATTTTTGAAAGTACGTCGCAAGCATTTTTGTTGTTTATGTAAAAACTGGCTGTGCCGGGCATTTTAGTAATTTGTTGTGTTCATTGATCATAAGTAATTTCTAAGGAAAAAAGTTATATCGCCATGTGTGCTTTATATTTGCCAGTCTGTCAAGCTTGACAGTAAACCAATCAAATGGAAAAGTAATCCAATCTAGGAAGAACGTAGTTGAGCTGTTGTTGGGTTAAACTTCCGAGATTCTTTTCGTGCATATTCTGTTAATTTCAGTCCTGCCGGATCATGTTCACTATAATGTCAAAACTTGAGACGAAGTTCCCTAAATTTAAATATCATTCTTCACTATTCTGAAAATGAAGTTGTTTTTTATTGTTTGAGTTCAGGAATTGCTGAATTACATCTTTCTTTGGGTTAAATGGACCCTTGACTTAGAAAATTGAATAAAACTAGATCTGGAGGATACAAAATTATTTGACATGAATAGGAGAAAAGTCTTGTGATCATTTCTTATATGCTTTGGCTTCACTCGTTCACTATTCAAGTTCAATGCTTTGAAATTGTAGCAAGTTTCAATTGTTGATTGGACTTGCTGTCTGTGGGATGATTTATTGCCGTAGGCTCCATTACATAATAAATCATAATAAAAGAGGTTATGAATGATTGACTGGACTTCTTATCAGCAGACTGCAAACAACGTTTTCTGTGACCCCTAAAGAGTAGTTTCAATACTATCTTTATGTTTGATTCATGTTATAAAGAATCATCTCTATTTACTCCCCCCATTAAGTACTAAATCACTTTGGTTTGAGAGTTTGCTGGTATGTAAAACATTTATTGCATTTCCTATTTATGGTGGAAGATAATGAGTTAAATATTCAAGGATCATTAGCCCTTTCCTTTCCTTTTTTAGCCAATCCAGCTAGTTTTATTGCGAATCTTGCTTCTGAAGGCACTTCAGCCGTGGCAAGATTTGAATTATTTCAGCACCTTTAGATAACTGTTCGAAATTCTCACTACGACATAATGTTGCCTAGTTAATGAAGTGAAATATTCTCTATCTCATGACGACATTCTTCTTAACGTGAATATTCGATAAGCATAAGATAACATTGCTCGTGTTTTCTTTAACACTGCTCATTTTGATTTGAACTCTGACACCTTCACCATGTTATATTTAGTGCAGAATTTTCCATTGATGTGAACTTGACTACCATTCAACTTCTTGCTACCCTGATCTTCAGTTGTTAAAGTGACAGACATGAATCTGCTGAAGACTAGCTTTTGTCAAATGGATAAGGACTTCCGATAAGAATGGATCCTCAAGCTTTTATTAGGTTGTCAATTGGGTCATTAGGACTCAGAATTCCTGGTACAACTCTTACTGCAGCAAATTCTGATATCCATGCGTTTTCTTCTTCTTGTGTATGTGAGATTCGCCTGCGCGGTTTCCCTGTGCAGACAACATCAATTCCCTTAATATCCTCACCTCAGATAAACCCCGATTCTCACAGCATTGCCTCCAGCTTTTATCTTGAAGAGTCAGACCTGAAAGCAATGTTGGCACCTGGATGTTTCTACACTTCTCATGCATGTCTGGAGATAATGGTTTTTACAGGTCGGAAGGGCTCTCATTGTGGTGTTGGTATCAGAAGGCAACAAATTGGGACGTTCAAATTGGAAGTGGGTCCGGAATGGGGTCAAGGAAAGCCAGTTATTCTTTACAATGGCTGGATTGGCATCGGCAAAAATAGGCAGGATAGTGGAAAACCAGGAGCAGAGCTTCATTTGAGAGTGAAGTTGGACCCTGATCCAAGATATGTCTTCCAGTTTGAGGATGATACTAAATTAAGTCCCCAAATTGTTCAACTTCAAGGGACCATCAAGCAGCCTATTTTCAGTTGTGAGTTTAGTCAAGACAGGTGATATGAATTTACTTGCTTTATGTTATGTTTTCATAATAGGTTAATTAAATAGTATTTTAGAAGCTATAGTTTATGTTGAACAACTGTTAGCTGAGTAAATGTCAAGAATGGCTTGATTCTTTGACGATGTCTAAGGCTTCCTATCGTGCTAGACCACTTAACCAAATTGTACTATATACAAATTCGTTTTTAAGTTGTGAACATGTTGTCATAAGTTGTTTCCTAGTCATGTGATATGCATGCCATTGATGTACTGTCTAGAAGTTTCACTATTTAATTGCTTTAGTGTCTGTATAAATTTATAGGGTATCCCAGGTAGATCCACTGAGCACCTTCTGGTCAAGTTCAGTTGACGGTGTGTATCAGGATATCGAAAGAAGGGAGAGAAAGGGCTGGAGGGTGAAGATTCATGATCTCTCTGGCTCAGTTGTTGCAGCAGCCTTCATAACAACTCCATTTGTTCCGTCAACAGGTTGTGATTGGGTGGCTGAGTCCAACCCAGGAGCTTGGTTGATTGTTAGACCCGATGCATGCCAGCCCGAGAGCTGGCAGCCATGGGGAAAGCTTGAAGCATGGCGTGCACGTGGCATCAGAGACTATGTCTGCTGCCGCTTCCACCTTTTGTTGGAGGGGCAGGAAGGTGGTGGGCTTCTCATGTCTGAGATATTGATGAGTGCTGAAAAGGGAGGGGAGTTCTTCATAGATACTGACAGGCAGGTCCGGCCAGCAGCAGCAACTCCGGTGCCAAGTCCGCAGAGCAGTGGAGACTTTGCAGCACTGAGCCCTGTCATAGGCGGATTTGTCATGAGCTGTAGAGTGCAAGGGGAAGGGAAATGTAGCAAGCCGTTGGTGCAACTAGCCATGCGACATGTAACTTGTGTGGAGGATGCAGCCATCTTCATGGCTCTTGCCGCTGCCATTGATCTCAGCATCGAGGCGTGTAGACCATTCCGTCGGAAGATCCAGAGAGGTACCCTCCATTCTTGGTGACACGTAATTATTTTCTTGAAACAAATGAAAACCTTTTGACTTTCCTACTGTTGTAGCGTCTTGACATCTTTGTATAGTTTCCTTCGGATTTTCGTATCCCTATCTGCATTGTGACTTTGGCCAACAAAAGCACTGCCCCGTCACTCTACCGTCTTGATTATACGCCGAAGTCATAATCTTGCCTTCTTTTAATTTTATTATGCCATGTTTCTAACCGTCGATTCGTCCCAATTTCTTCATGACTTGAATTTCTGACTCGTGTTTGGCATAATCATATCTTTAATATGTTACTAGTTTTTGGAGAACGAACAGGCGTAAATATCATACCGTGATGCTACATTCATTTTGTGCAACCTGCACGCCATTACAACATAATTATTTTAAATAGGACAAACCAAATCATAAGCTAACAAAACCTGATACATGGTTTCATAAACTTGTACAAGGAATCTCTAAATAATACAATGGTCGTCTAACAAGGCATCTCAAACTTCGCATAAATATTGTAATTTCTTGTGTAGATTGCACTACATATTTCCTATATTCTTCACACAGTGGATATTTAACCCCACATTACATACATTATAGGCAGACAACACATCAACCTTGCAATATATACATTTTTCATGAACACAGCAGTGTGAAAGATGGTAATCAAAGCCAAAAGGCTATGGATAACTAGTGTTTGCGCTCCCATTTCCCTTCGCGTCTACCATCACCACGTTCTCTACGCTCAATTACCTGCCTCGTCTTGCTGCCCCTAGAACCTTGCCTTTGGGCAGATCCAAATCCAATAGACTGACCCTCAAGACCGGATATGTCAGGATCCCCGATGCTACCTGTGTCACCTGGGTCCTTGCTTACATCAAAAGTTTCATCATAACTGCTGCCACATTCATCTGATCTGTCACGGGATTGTAGAATAGTGGGAAGTTGACCTGAAAACTGCCTATTTCCAGATAAAACAACTGTTGGCACGCTTCCCATGGCTGAACTTGTGGGAACAGTATCAGGCTGCAAGTTGCCAGTAGTTGCTCTCAAGCTGCCTTCATTACCTGCTCTTCCATTTTCCCTTTCGCGGTACCTATCTCGTGGTCTGTTGAGAAAAGAAGTAAAGGACAATAACTTCTACAACATGAACGGATTCATAAATTCACGACGACTAAAATGCATACAGCATGCATCAGTTAGTACAGTTGGAGAACAGCAATCAATATGCCACTTGATAGCCACTAAGCAACCATATCTAAGCCTAGTAAAGGAAACTTAATTTAAGATAATAAGCTTCAATTGTTTTAGCCACTTAGCACACAAGGACATCATTACCTCAACCTTTGAATACCAGTAGCGGAATAATGTTTTGAGTACTTATTTTTTCCTTTTTAATATCGTATTGTTGGGTGATGAGAGAGAGAGAGAGGTCTGAGTTTATTAAGTAATCAATTGGCTAATATCTATATAACACCTGCAATCAGCATTTACTCCATACTTAAGAGCATACTTGAACACCAAATGAGGCAGAAGAATTTAGTATTGCTTATAAAAATTAAAAGTATCACAAAAGTATATACTAAGAAAAGCCAATCATGATGCACAAACGTTTTGAAGGATCATTTAAGTCTCAGAATGCCATTTTTTAAAATTCAGTTACAAGTCAAAGGTAGTTGCAGAAAAAGCGTGCTTTTCCATTTCCTTAGTTGGCATCATAAGGTCAAATTAGAGATATGATTCTATTTTCAAGCATAAAATTCTTCATAAGATAGACACTACATGAAAAGGTAACGTGGAAAAGGTAATTTAAGAAGAATTTATATTTATAATGAAGAGATAATAATATGTGTAGATGAACTAGAGCATTCAACTTGAAACAGAGGCACAGCATTCAGTTTTCACTACATAATAATCTTTTTTTCAGCAAGGAATGTGTTTCAGACCATGTAGATTCAAACTTGTAAAAAGAAAAGGTGTCTAATGTAGATAAAGTCCTCCTAAAAATTTAAACAGGTAAATTTAGTAGAATATTGAATGTTTTGAATAATGATACAATCCAGATATCTGTTATACTCACCTACTATGAGTGGAGGATGAAAATTCTCTCCTTGATGGTCGCATCCCAGACTCTACTTGCTCAAGTTCTCGCTGGAGTTCTCTCTACATGAAGATTTCCATGTTAGCTTAAAGCGCAGGAGATCAAGTATATGATTTTAATAGTACATTCCATCTTACGTAGATAAATAGGAAACTCAATTTTAGAGAAGTGAACTAAATACAAAGCTGTGCAACCAAGGAAACGAGGAAGTGTGTAAAAGAAAAGTCCATCATGGTCTAACTCGGATTGCGACTTAGACAAATTATTTGAATCTCAAAAGAGAACATAGCCCACAGAAGGCCTCACATAATTAGACTTATTTTACCCTCACCCTCCCTAAAAGAATCTGGAACCCAGGTCAATAATGTTACAAGGCTTCGCTTGTACCACTTGAGCTACGCCTGGTCTCACTCAATGGACTTCTGAGCTATGATGCTCGAACTCGGGTACGGGTATGTATCTAAGTGTCGGATCTTTTATATTTTAAAATGTAGGATGCAGGGACAACTAAAAAGAGTCCAGACAAGAGCACATGAGTACGTCTTTCAAACTTCAATTTTTTTATTAATCAAGGATTTCATTTTGAATAGACCAAAACTAATTATTCACAATGAAGGAAATGAGTATTTAATAAGGGTTTAAGACGAATAAAATAGAATTTTGGGGTTTAGTTTTCAATTATGGGAATTAGTAAATGTTATATAAAATAGAAAATGAGGAACTTGGTTGTAATTTGACTTAGTGGAGGACTAAGTAACACTATATGTATCTCGTTTTCATTTTATAAAAAAAAAAAAAATCCTAAACCACCGATACAAGAGAGAGAAAGAAGGAGAAAAAAAAAAGAAGAAAATGGAAAAAAAAAAGAAAAGGAAGAAAAAGAAGGTAAAATCTAGCGTTGCCGCCTTTCTCCACTCTATCGACGACGCTAGATTTATAGAGAGCAAAANAAAAAAAAAAAAAAAAATCCTAAACCACCGATACAAGAGAGAGAAAGAAGGAGAAAAAAAAAAGAAGAAAATGGAAAGAAAAAAGAAAAGGAAGAAAAAGAAGGTAAAATCTAGCGTTGCCGCCTTTCTCCACTCTATCGATGACGCTAGATTTATAGAGAGCAAAAGTGGAAAAGAAGAAAAGGGAAAGAAAAGGAAAAGAACAAAAAAAGAAACAAGAAAAAGAAGGAAGAAGCAGCAAAAAAGATGAAGTGTCTGGTTGAAATTTGGAGTATCTGATACATATCCCACACCCATGTCGTGTCATGTACGACACGGGTACGCCAACTATTTCGAAGAGTCCGAGCATCAGAGCTTCTGAGTGGTGATACAAATAACAATTTCCGTTATGACCAGAAGAGGCTGATACAAGTAGATTGATGATTGATCATGTATTCTTACAAACTGAATTAGTTAATTTGTCTTAGGAGGTTGGAACAGTTCTATAATTATCAAATCTACTACTAGAAACCACTAAAGCATAATAATTTCTTTACATGCAGCTTCATTTGACCATCCTGTTCAAGTAATAACAAAGATATTTCTGAACTTGCATTTATAATCAGTGCTCATTTCGGATGAAATTAATTCAAATGCAAATGAGTTCAAATAAAACATTCTCTTTTGCTAGGATTCATTTTAAACAAAGTACTAGTATTGATATGATAAATGCCAACTAGACTTGACCAGACCTAGTAGAGCACCTCCAACAACTCACACAATCAATCCATGTAGTTCAATTTTTATAGAAGCTGTTCTATACAAATCTTCAAGATCCTTCAAGTTGAAACTAAGCTATGTTTGGCTCATGTTTATAAACACTTAGTCACTTTTTATCCATGCATTGCGAGGGATCCACAACTACTATTCACTTACCCACCACTCATTTCTAGCTATTTATAATATACACCATTTATAAAAACTTCCCAAACATGCTTTAAAGCTAGAAGAATATAATTTATAAGTTTCAGAGAGCTATTCTTGAGAAGAAAAACCGTGCATTTTTTATATGAGAATCGAGAGATCCAGATCTTATATAATTTTCTGGGACAATACATCAAAGGAAAATGGAAGAAGTGACCTTTCATGTTAAAGGACAAGTTTTAGATTCGCAACTGGTATTAAGTAAATTGACCTATTGACCATGTGTACAATCTTAGAAAAAGGGAGAAAATTATTGCAAACCACATCCACTTCTATGCATGATCGTCATGTGAACATTAGAATATTATCTAGGCCTTGCCTGAGTTTGCTTCTCTTTCTCCATATCAAGATTGTGCCGCAACTCTCTGGTTTTTGCACGCTCAAGTTCCAGCAACCGCTGCCTCTCAAGCTCCCTTTCTACTTCATTCGTCCTCTCACTGATACAAAAATAGCAGGCCATTCACTAATTTTAAGGACATAAAATAATATTACAATGAAGAAATCAAACAATCTAGAAAACAGGGACACAAACCTATCGAGCTTTTGAAGTAGTTCTGCTTCTCTTACAGCTGCATCCTCTAAAAACTGTTGGCGAACACGCCTAACAAGTAGCTTTTGTTGCCTGCGAGCTACTATTTCTTTTTTAAGTTTCTCCTTTTCCCTGGTAAAAATGGTGTTGTAAAAGAAAAATAACATTTAGGATATGCCAAAACTAGCAATATGAATCAGAAAGTACATTAACAAAGAATATTGGAGAGAAATAATAAATAATTCTTGATATCCTAAACATTTTACAAAATATGGTAGATCCAAGAGTGAGATTTTGTCGTGGATAAATCACCAGTGGCCTAACATATCAAGGGTTCTATACTCATTATCTTATTAGATGTAAGCGTGTTGAGGAACATTGGAACAGTTCATAATTCATGTAGAAGGACCTGTAGAGTCTTTCATATTTTTTTCATATTTTGAGTTCAGGAGGAAAGATGCAGACACCAGGGATCGCCTTTTTCCCTCTGCTCATGGGGAGAGTAACAATTTTACCCACTTTGCAAAATAATTTTAAAGTAGAACTAATCCACTGTTTAGTTTGGATAAAAAATAGATTTTTAGTTGATTTTGATAAAAGGCGGTGAAATGTGTGCTAGAAAAGTTAGTAAAATTTGTTGGTCCCATTAAATGTGTGGTTGAAATAAGTATTGAGGAAAAATGAGATTTAAAGAATGGGGATCAAACTGGAGCTAAGTTTGTAATTCTTGATTTATTGATTTAAGGTATTTGTTGTGGGGTTTAAAGCTTAAAGTCAAGGAATGAATTTGTTGTCAAGGATATTGAATAAGA
>CAIGRS010113495.1:0-17446 GCA_903798395.1 Fraxinus floribunda
AAACAAACCCCTCCCCCAAAATCTCAATTTCCACCCAACCTCCTCCTAAAGAACTTTGTCAAATAGTCCCTCACTTCCAGTCCTATTCCCTCCTAAACCTCAGAATTAGTTAAATCAAGCTAAAGTTGTATTAGAAAATCAGCCAAAGATAACAAAAGACCACCTTTCACCCACTTCCAAGAAAACCCAAATAGCCAAACTAGGACATGTGACTTTCTTATCTTCAAGAACCAATTTTTACTCAAAAATCAACAAAAAAAAAAAATAAAATTGAAAAGTAGCTCATCCCAGTTCACAAGATTAGTCAGCAACCATTACATAAATCATAAATCTCTATATCAGAATTAATCTCACCAACCATTAGGTATTAGATAAATCCCTAAATCAGAAAACACATTTAATTACAAGAATGATAAATCCCTAAATTAATTTCGCTTCTTTCGAGCTCTTTACAATGATATAGCTGATGGATTGATGAAATCGTATAAAAATCTCAAATGCATCTATAAACTTTTAATCATATACAAGGCATTTCGAAACATAAATATATACATAGAAATGTAGAAATCATATTTCATAACGGCAAGGACGAACACACAAGAGAGAGAACATGGCACAGCTGACAGTGCCGGACGATTTCGGGCTACTCAGCCACTCCGACGAGCTGAGGTACGGTTGATTTCGGGTTTTTCTCTCTCTCGCTCACACGCACTCACGGAGGGTAGACGGAGAAGGAATTGGCCATTAAATTTGATTTTTTTCCATTTGATAATTTTTTTTTTTTTTTGAGGCCCCCTTTTAAATTGGGCCCGAGGCACCGGCCTCGTTTGCCTCGGCCCAAAACCGAGCCTGGTCTAGCATACTTACTAAAAAACTTTGATTCCTGTCTCTCGAATGTAACAAACTATTCTAGACGTCACTCTAAAAAGAACTATATAAATAGAGAGATCTTATTTCCACTAAAAATTGTGTTTTTCGAATTTTTTACTTCCACGTCATATAATTTCACCTTCTTTATCCTTTCAAAATACTGATTTGATCGTCCAAGGGAAAGGTTGAGTCCTCCTTGAAGATTGGTCATTAGGTGTTGGGGATTTGATATTCACGTAGTATGAGTTAATATATGGAGTGTAAATACATTTAAGAAAAAGAGATACATAATTAAATATATCAATTATTGTATACCAAACCACTGCGAAAATATTAGCAAATGGTTAATTATTTCCTAACCTCCATTTTGGTCCCCACGATAAGATGGAAAAATATTTTTAAACATTGTATATATACATAAAATGATTGTGATGGCCGCTTAATAAGATTTTTGCGTCTCATATAGAAGGGTTTCTCGATGAAGTTACCTAAATTTGTATTTGAAAATTCTTATAAAACTAATCGAAATGCTTCGAAAAACAACTTTTTAATCTTAAAAGTCATGACAAACAAGTCCTTAATATATTTGGCTTCCTTCTTTCTTAAAAAAATCTATATCAAACATGCCCTTAAAAGCACATGGAATGGTGGTGGATTGGGAAATTTATTATTTATTATAAATTATATACAAACGAATCTACATCAAATGGCCTATTAGCTCAGTTGGTTAGAGCGTCGTGCTAATAACGCGAAGGTCGCAGGTTCGAGACCTGCATGGGCCACTTTATCTTAAATTTTTTGTTTTCTTTGGGAACTTGGAAACTCGTTTTCCAGACTGAAAGGCCATGGCGCTTTTAAACGCTCTTCTTCTGAAACACGTTTCTAAGTAAAAAATTTGGCACACTTCAATAAACTCTTTATTTTAAGCTATTTATTTATTATTTTTCCTCATTCAAATTAATGTATATCTAGATGTCAATGGTCAATAACTTCAAATATGATTTCAATAATTCAAGAAATGGAGCATTAAAATTTAAAACTTATTAGTTATTAAATACAATTATGATAACGTAAAATGAGAAGAATGGGTTTTTTTTTATTATAACTAATTAAAATAAAAAGTTTATTAAAGAACGTCTTATACTCAGAGACTCTTTTGAAAATGCTCTAATAGACATTACAATAGATAAAAATTTAACATATTTCTCTTTTATACAATGTTTCGCTAAACGATTAGTAATCCTAAGTAGTGTGTTTGAACTTCAACATCCATTGTCCTCTGAAGAGCTTCTTACATTTCTTTGACGGTGGAAATACATCTTATGTATTTCTCTTTTGCAACCATAACAATTACGATCAAGAAATAGATAATAGGTAATTTGGTTCAACTTTCATTAAATTTTGAAACTCGAGTGACTAATAGATCTTTCAATTAGAATAATGCTATCTAGATTCCGTTATATTATTCAAAGGTCTATGCCTTGTAGACTGGTGATTACCATCACTATGGTCAAATAGCATTACTCGAATTACAAGTTACGAAGGTATATTGCAATGAGATAAATTGATTTGTTGAAAATGAACTGATTTTTTTTACCTCTGATTTGTTGATAATAAATTGATCTCCAAAAGTTGTAAAGCCAGAAGCAAATAACTATCAATGACCATCTTCATTGTATAAACTCTTTCAAGTTAAAAAAATTGCTTCAATTTCACAATTTACTTTCCCCCAATTTTGGTTTGCACAATACTGAAGTAGGAAAATTTCAAGTTATATAGGCCATAAACAACTCTTCTACTCCGGAAGAAACACAAAGTTCCAAATGCTTCTTGAAATTCTTGCTCCCACAACCTGTAAGATGATCAAGAATCGTTTCAACTCCAATCCAACAAATCGATGGAACTAAAAGAAAAAGGGATCTTGGGAGATGTAATTTGGCTATTATGTCAAATGTTATGTGTACTTTTACGTACAAATAACATAATTCAAGAAAAAGTCCTTCAATGACCTTCTGCTTTGGTTCAAATTTCAAATCACCCTTCTCGAACACTTTACATCTCTCCTAACACCTTCGATCCTGTTCAATCTAACAAATCAAACACAATATAACTACCCAAATCCCAATAAGGCTAGACAGGCCAAGTTATTTGCATTAATGATCAGTTCAGCCCACAATTAAAAAAGAATTGTATAAATAAATACATACACCTAACTATGTCTATAAATCCATGTACACACAGACAGATAAACCAACTGCACAAATGCCCCATTGCAGCCTCCTTCATTTCTCACCATCCTACCATTAAATGCCTCACCAATCGTTTACGGTTCGCCGGTGACACGCATTAATTTCCTGTCCACATGTCACAGATCTTCACCGTCTGTTAAATCTCTCCGGTGATAATAGCGCCTCTGGATCACCACTCCTTAGCCGGCTTGATGAAAATGGCCCAGCCCCTGTAGCAGATGATCTCATGAACATTGGACTCGCAAACGACTTGCTTCTTCCCGATGAGCCGACGCCTCCGCTGGATAAGCCGAGCCGCACGCTAGACTCGGACAATGGGAAGAACCCGCCGCCGGAGCGGCGGCGGAGAAATGGAGATTTCATTCCTCTGTAGTATCGGAATGAGAATACCCTGGGTTTTGTTAATGAAGTGAATGGTGAAGAGCGTTTATTCCAGAAGCTTCCACCGCTGCCTCTTCTGTTCCGCCAAGGGGAGGTGGTTGCCGGTTCTAACACTAATCTTTCTGATCCTAAATTTCTTTCAAATCCAAATGAATAAGATCGTTTTAACAAAAAATCGCGGCCATTGAATCGGTCCTCGGATTGATTGTTTCGTTGAGGCGAGGGTTCCTGAGTGATTTCGCCGACGCTAGTTGAGTCAGGTTCCATCGGAAACTCGGTTAGAGGCTCGAGAATTGTGCTCTCCACGATCATGTCTTCGAGGTTAGGGCGAATTCTCGCAGCCATCAGTGGTGTGAACGGAGACTGAGGGTGGAATATTCCGGCCCGACAGAGAGGGCAATTGGCGTGTGACCGGAGCCATATATCTATGCAATCCACGTGAAATGAGTGAGAACACACCGGAAGAGTACGAATATAATCATTTTCTTCGAATTCTAGTAAGCAAACTGCGCAATCATGGAGTCCTCTCTTTCGTGTGTAGACAGATAGAGGAATTGTTTTGATGATCGATTCGTCGAGTCCGTATGGAGAGAGAACGTGGAAATCAGCGTCAGTAGGATCGAATGAGTAAGACGGGGAATCAATGTCCCTGGCGGAGGAAGAGGGAACGTAGCGTCGGAGCCGGCGACGGCAGCGCCACCTCTGATATCGGCGACAGAGTTTGTGAAAGTGGCGGGAGAGGAGCCGCGAGCAAGTTATGATTACAAAAGCAGTTGCTATAACAACCACCATGGCAATCAGAGGCGGACTAAAGTACACCGGCATCTTCTGTGGATGCGAAGATAACTCTTTCGCCGACGACCCTGCAAAAGTCTCCAGCGACGGTGAATGAGATGGAGCTAATTTAGTATAGTTTCGTTCATGAGGTACCGGCGCCGGTGAAGACTCTGGTGCAGGTGATAGGAGTAGGTGATGACGGTTGACCATGGAGGCGGTGGAGAGAAATGGGCTCAGGGCGGCGGTAAATAAGGGAAATTTTGAATGTGTAGTTGACTTGTGTTGTTGGAATTGGTGGGCAATTGACACGTCCTTTTTGGCTGAAATTAATGCCACGCGGTTAGTTTTAATGTGATGTTGTACAATTTTGTCTAAAGTGAGCGAATTTGTAAGGGATTGTTTGGCCCAATTTTTTTTAAAAATTTTTCCTTTTAAAATTTATTTTTAACTACACATTCCCAAAGAATGTAATATTACGTGTAAATCGAAATTTTTTCTTCATTTTTAACGATACATTTTCCAAAAATTACTATTCAAAAAATAATTTTTTCCTCTCAAACAAGGGCTAATTGTACAGTGCAACGTTTTGGAAGATATTCATGTGGTATAACTAAAAAATCAGTCAACGCTATTACGTAGCCAACTATACTACATGCGTCTCACTAGGTTTTTTTTTTTTAAACATGTTGAATTGCATAAAACACAACACGTTGGACTAGTGGGCTCGCAATCAGGCTATGATCACAACACAAACTAATTTTAGGGGTGATGCATGACTCATGTCGAGTTGCCTAAGACATTTTGAAACCTAATTGAAAATTGAAACTAATAATAGATCAATGTCTTGTTTACTTGACAAAATTTGATTTGAATGATTGTTGTAATTTGGTGTTGCATATAGTCATTTCCTATATTTTTTGTAATACTGTTTACTGTTTTTACTTGTTCGCAAAAGTAAAATTTAACAATAAAAGCTGGTTGAATTCCTCTACTATTTTTCTTCGTCTACCCTATTAATTATTTATAACTTTGTAAATAAAAAAAATTAAATTTTAACTCAATATTTTGGGTGATCAAATATAGAAAAAGTCTTAGATTAAACTCTTGCCACAACTCACTTCATAAAAATTTCTCATTTTAAACACAGTTTAGGTGACGTTAATGTGACATTAAATTATAGGTGAAATTAAATAAGTCAAAGGTGACATTAATGTGACATTAAATGATAGATGAAATTAAATAAGTCATTTCATTTCACCTTTTATTTCACCTATCATTTATGGTCACCTAAACTGTGTTTGTAACCCCAGTGAAGATGAATAACATTACTCTAAATATAAACAATTTTGCTACATGTACATTTTCTTTGACATGAAGTTGGCATTTAATGAAGCAGCAATCACGATCTTTAATTTTAAACACACTCTCCATCAACTCACTATTTAAATTTCATCTACATACGAGGATGTCCTCATTAATATTAGCAAGGATCATGCATCTAGCATTATTTATATATAAATGTCTACATCCATTTTTTTTTTTTATGAAATTTATTATTTGATATACATATCTGAGTCAAATAAGAAGATAACTAATTCGACTCGATGAACTTGACTTGGAAATAAAAAATTGTCATACCCTGTTGTATTAATTTATTATAGGTGGATGCGGGGGCCCACATGAAGCCACTTCACACTCAAATTCGAAATTTCGTATACGGAATGTAGCATTTATTATTTTTAAGACTTCAACAATACAAGCAACTTAATATTTAATAGTTAGTATTAAATATTAATTATTACACCAATAGTTAATCATATGTTTTGAAATTTAAGTAATATTTAAACAATAATAAAAATTATACAACAAGCTGGAATAGCTCAGTTGGTTAGAGCGTGTGGCTGTTAACCACAAGGTCGGAGGTTCAAGCCCTCCTTCTAGCGTGTTTATTATTTTTCTGACCCTTTGTCATTTACAGTCACCTTAGTATTTTATTTTCTTTTATTAAATCTTTTTTTTTTTCCAAAAAAACATTGTTTGGATAATTTTAGACACTAAGCCCCTGTTTGGCCCATATTATTTTTTTCATTATCATTCTTCTACTCATTTTCAACCACACATTTTTCAATAAAATAATATTTTATATCACATCAATAACTTTTTTTTCTTTTTTAATCACATATTTCTCATCACATCACTTCAAAAAAAATGAATTTTCTCATTTTAATATGCACCAAACACACTCTAAATCACAAGTCTCTAACTATATGAATCGTGCATGACCATTACCATTACCATTACCATTATAATTCAATTCAATTCAATTCATTGTTAAATCTACTGAAAATTTAGACAAATTAAGAATTTATTTATATTTCATTTAATAAGATTATAATGAAGAAGATTAATGTTCACATGAAATGTGTGAAATAATAAGTAAATAGTAATTGTGATTGTGTGATTAGAATTTGATGCTACCAAAAATCGCACCTGAAAATTTCTCGAGCTTTAATGACCGAGGACGAGCACGTTCGAGATCTTCTAGTACCTAAAACAAAGGCGTCGAGTTTTGGCCTCGTCGCCCCTCCGATGCTTAAGTCACAGAGAGAATAAAGAGAGTATATGCAAAAATTATATGTAAAAGCGTACCTGAATAATGAATGAGAATGTTATATTTATAGTGGTAGGTAGTGTAGTCCAAGTAAGACTCATCTCCTTATTTTTTGGAGTGATCGTAGAAATTGATATGAAAACCCAAGTAGGAGTCTTGCCTTGTTAGGAGTGTTACCAAAGATGGGACTCCTTTGCGATCTAGGATTCCTTGGATGGGATGTCCTTGTATGGTTGGGAATCCTTCTAATTGAGGATAGGCGATGTCTGATCACGGATCACATGGAATTTTGGCCAAGTAGAGATCCCGATCACATACATACCCCGAGGACTCCCGTTGTGACTTTCGGGGTGATTCAGAAGGAACATCCTCGAGATATGCCGAGGACGTATACGCTCAAGCACTGTAGTCCCACGATTCAGAACATGGACAAGAGTAGTCAGTCCTCATGCTCAGGTATAACAAATAATGACCACATCAGAATTAATATTTAATTTTAACTTCAAAATATAATGAGATTATAATAAAACACAAACAAGCACTATAAATTGACACTTGAGGAGAATGAGATTCCCTCCCCTTTTCATAGGTAATATTTTCTAATTCTGCATCACAAGACAAAGAGTAATGTTATATAACTTCACTTGATTTACAACCTCAGTGCATGGGGTATTATATGATATGTTAAATGAAATGTAAAATGAAATGACTTATTTAAATTCATCTTTCATTTTACATATCATCTAACATCACCTAAACTCGAGTTGTAACATAGTAGAGCTAAGTAGCATTGCTCCAAGGCAAAGGGCGATAGAGAGAGACAAGCTTTCATCCGGGGATTCATAATACAACTTCATAGATTCTCCATAAGTGTCACCATAATATTTTATTTTATTTTATTTTATTAAATATATTTTTTCAAAAGATATTGTTTGGATAATTTTAGACACTAAATCTACTGAAAATCTAGACAAATTAAGTATCCATTTATATTTCATTTAATGAGATTATAACGAAGCGGAGTAATGTCCCCATGAAATGTGTGAAATAATAAGTAAATAGTAATTCTGACTGTGTGGTTATAATGAATATTTAACTTTAACTTCAAAATATAACGAGATTATAATGAAATCCAAACAAGCACGGGATATTGACACTTAAAAGGGGAATTAGATTCCCTCTCCTTTTTATAGGTAATATTTCCTAATTCTACATCGCAAGACAAAGAGTAATGTTATGCAGTCCCACTGGGATTACAACTTCAATCTAGCTATTATTTAATTTCACATTTCATTTAACATATCATCTAACACCTAAATTGGAGTTGTAACCTCGGTAGGGCTAAATAGCATTGCTCCAAGGCAAAGGGCGATGGAGATAGAGAAACTTTCATCCGGGGGATTCATAATACAGCTTCATAGATTCGTCGAGGTACATCAAGTTGAACAACAAATGATATTTTGATCCATCCGCTGACTTATATTTATATAGTATAATACAGACACACAACTAATTTATCCCATGCTGTAAACAAGAACTAATCTATGCCAACTGTAATGCTTCTTCGCGCTTGATGTCAAAAACCTTGACGAGGACATCTTCAACAACCTGGCCAACACCATTTAATACAGACGAAATGGTCAGGAATCAAAGAGTGTTGTTTAACGGCAAAAATTAACTCTTAATAAGAAACCAATGAGAAATAAAAGAATATCATAAACGAGTAAAGAACGATCAAATTTACAGTGGTTCACCCTCGATGTAAAGCAACAGATTTTCACTAAATAGGGAAGAAGTTAACAATAGAAATCTCACCCCTCGGTTTTTTATTCATTACACAATGAAAAAAGCCCTCCTAAGATACATTTATATACAGTGTAGATGAAGAGATGAATGCCCAATATAAACCTATTAGGCTCCACAGAATTCAATATTAAAACCTTGAGCTGTTGGATGATGAATTGTGATTATAGAAATTTTTTAACGTCTATCAAGTCTTAAATCAACTATTGATGAGAAGTCGACAAGTTGTGCTTAAAATCATGTTCTTGAGTAAGAATGTGTATGTGTGGTGTATGCGCGCGCCTGCCCGTGCACATGCATCTCATGTGGGACACTGGAGAGGAGCCATAAATGTTCAAAATCCCTTTTAAATGCTGGGAAAACTTTAGTGACCTGAAAAGGAAAAGGTAAAGATAAAAAGACCGAATGGAGACAATTTACCTTGTCAGGGGTGGATGCACCAGATGTTACACCTACTGTGATAGTGCCCTCTGGTAGCCAGTTCTCTTTCTCAACCAATTCACCATGCTGTTAGATGCAACACGCGTGAAAAAACAGAAAGTGGCCTGGGGTTAGTCACGAGAATAGACTGGTTCCAGTGTACTTACCATCAACTTGTAACTTATTTTGTTTCCGGGACCTATTCTCTTCTCACTGTCGATCCAATATGATGGAATTCCACGAGCCTCTGCTATTTCTTGTAGGTGTGAAGTATTGCTCGAGTTCCACCCACCAACCACTAGCATGAGATCTATATGTTGATCGACCAGCTTATACATGGCATCTTGCCGTTCCTAAACATAAGAATAATGATCTTAAAAAAGAAAGGCTTGCCAAACTCAAAATTAACCAATAACAAAACTCAAAGCCATCCCATCCCGTATGCAGGAATTGAAACCATGTTGTTTTCTGCATCAGCCAAAAGAGAGAATAAGCCTCTACGAGGAAGGTATTTCCAAGAACAAAAAGTCCTAAAAAAAGAGCTTAAAGCAGGTTTCTTGAGTTAAACAAGCTGGAACAACAAAATAGGAAAAATACTCGACTGTCTAAAATACTTTTGAATACATATTTGTGATGTAGTCTGCCTTTTGGCACACTTCATGTTTCCAATATGTCTAACAATATGGTTTCTTACATCTAAAACAGCTAACAATTTTGAAACTGCAATAAACAAGACGAAGCCCTCTCCGAAGAGAACTCCATTTCATAGGCTGCTCAGTAGAAAAATCCCTAAGAAATCATTCAACTGGTTAGGGAACATGTAAGATCCGGTACAATACAAACTCATGCCTGGACAAAGTGAAATAAATATAAAACATAGTTTCTTGACAACGGAACTCCAATGTTTTACAAAATATATACAAAGAAACATCATTAAAAGCAAATATTAAAAGACATTGTTTGAAGAGGGGGAATTTACTTGAGTTGCATCACAAATAGTGTTGAAACTTATGAAGTGGTTGTTAATATTTTCCACCCCATACTTGCGCATCATGGTTCTCTCAACCAATTTTCCTGGAGAATAAAGAAGTAATCTCATATCGCTACTTGCGTTGCGAACAAGTAGAGGAAAGAAAATGCAGATAGCAACTAACCAATCTCCTCTGTTTCTCCCTTCAACATGGTTGTTTGGTTTGCAATACCAACTTTTACAAGATCTATGTCTGGATCAAACCCCTGGGATACTGCAAATTTGAATTTCTGCATACAAATGAATTGCGTGAATTACAAATGCAAAGTATTAAATCTTTAAGTTAAGACAAATTAAGCTAATCATCCTGCACCTCCAGAAATGCGTCTTTGGTCGAGCTGGATCCATCAAGCTCACCACCCATAATGTAGTCACACACGTATGTCGCCTAAATTCAAGTTTAGAAATTTGCAGAATGAGAAATATGCATTGATGAATGCTGGTTATTTCATTTACTGAAAACAATCTAATTTCTAAAGAAAATACCTCTGCCATGTTCTTCACAATGATGTACTTCCCTGCAAAAGAGGCAGTTGCTACAGTCTCTTCGTGAGAATATTTACCATGGATAATTGAAGTATACTCTCCCTTCTTGTGCTTTTCAACAGTATTCCAGACCTTCGGACAAGATAATAAGAAATGAATATATAGATCAGAGGAGGAGGATACAAAGCTTGTATATAGTTACTTACAGGACGTAGTGTTTTCAAAAACTATTAGGCAAAAAAATACCTTAGATACCCATGGGCATGTTGTATCAACAATTTGCACATTCTTTTCACTCAAAGTCAACATCTCATCCACAGCAGCTCCAAAAGCGGGTAATACCACAACATCGCCCATATTAACAGCATCAAATTGTTTCTTCCCATCCTCAATGGGAATATTTTTAACTTCCATCTCTTCAAGCCGCTGGAGAGAGAAATGTCAAATTATTGAGTTAGTATTATAAGTCTCGAACTTAGGACACCAATCCAAACTGAACCACCTACACAAAAAGCTTAAGCTATTAGAGAAGGACGAGGTTATTTATATAAATTTAGCATTCAACAGTTTGTTTATCCATGTATTAGTGAAGTACTAGGCTACTAGCATATATCCTGCTGCCAATGACACAAAGACCATATATCTAATACAAGCACAAAAGTTCAATATTCCAAATAGAAGATCAACCTAATCATTGCAAACAAAACAGATCAAGAGACAGAAAAAATAACAATTTGAACTCTTCCCTTGACTATCATCTATTTCCGAGTATTATTGCAGTTTGAAGTTTGATCACAGACAAGCTACAAGGTTGAGCAAACACCTGATTAACAGTGGGGTTGTGAATAATTTCATTGGTGATCCAGATCTTCTCAGTCGGGAACTGTTTTCTCGCCTCGTAAGCAATCTGGACTGCCCGCTCGACCCCCCAACAAAATCCATATGATTCTGCAAGCTTAACTGTTACATTTCCCCATGTGTACTCGTTCCCATTTTCCTTCAATTTCTTTATAATGTCACCTGTAATTTTCCCACAGAAAGCACATAAGTTTACTGGGATTAAACCCCAAATATCAAAATATTTAAAAGATAACACAAGCATTCAAAGCAACGGCACAGCTAGCAAGCTGCACAATAAGAGTATAAAAAACGTTCCAATCAAATATTAATGTGTATAGACACATATTATATGCAAATAAAGACAAAAGATTGGATAGCTTGAGACTGTTAATTTGAAGAAATCATTGGAGTAAATTGTCCTGAAAAACAATTATAATCCGAAGGACAAGAACAGAAAGACAACAAAACTCAACAAATTTCTTTGGAAAATCAAAATATCCTGTTAATATCCACCACACAAAATGAAAAAATTACACGCGATTGCAAAATTCGGCATAGACAAACATACTTGTATACTCGCGGTTCATGAGCTCGAGAGTCTCCTCTTTGTAACCAAACCCCTTCCGATTGTAATTCTTGCTCCTCGTCAAGTTGTGGCGGAACACCTTAGCATCAAACTCCGATTCCACAGTGGACGACGGAGCTTCTCCAGAGGCGGAGCATCTCACATAGGAAGACTTCCCGTACCGGGATATTCTGTTCCCCGGTACGAAGAGTTCCGTCCGGACTGAGAAACCGGAGAATTGCATAGAGATCGCCATGTGTATTGAGTCAATGCAGAGTGCAGGTAGCCAAATGCGCACGTTAGTGAGTTGTATTTATTTAGAAGAATGTACTGTGCCTACTGCGCAATTTATCCCCACAGGCGCTCGTGATCCATGTTTTACATTTTATTATTGCTTAATTTCGAGATTTCCATTTTTATTTATTTTATTTTTATTTAGTTTGGCTTTTTTGCTGGATGCTCTTGCTTGATACTAAGAGCCTGTTTGGTACGGTTTAAAATCCAANTGCGCACGTTAGTGAGTTGTATTTAGAAGAGTGTACTGTGCCTACTGCGCAATTTATCCCCACAGGCGCTCGTGATCCATGTTTTACATTTTATTATTGCTTATAATTTCGAGATTTCCATTTTTATTTATTTTATTTTTATTTAGTTTGGCTTTTTTGCTGGATACTCTTGCTTGATACTAACATTAGATAATAATATTTACATTTCTTTTATCCTATAATATATATTACAGAAAATCATTTTTAAAATTATATAATTGACTTTGTTATTGACGTTCACATTTCACAAATACTCAGCAACATGTCGTGTTAAGTTTATTATTTTAAATTTAATAACGTCTTGTATTAAATTTGAAAATTTTGAAGTAACGGGTCAATTCATTAACCAATGCAAGTAGTTTTCCTAAAGTCTTGATCCAACGTTTGAAAACAAATTAAAATATGCTACAAAGTTTGACTAAATAAAATAAAATACATCAAGACGTGACATCCAATTGACCAAAGTAGTTAAAATCATCAAATTATGTGTGTTTGAATGTCCAAATAAATAATGTTAAAAATAACAATATAGCAACCATTAAACCTAATCAGTAGGGTGATTTAATTAATTAATGTCAAACTTGACCTAGAAATTAATTAAAAAAAATTTGAAAAATTCTTATTCATTGATGAATGATTTAATATTCCAATAGTCAAATTAATAAAGTAAAGTTGTACTTGGTACTATCAAAAATCGTACATATTGATTTTCGAGCTTAATAATTAAAAATGAGCACGAACGAGATCTTCCGATATCTGAAGCAAAGGTGTCGAGATGCGTCATCGTCCTCTCTCTGATACTTAAGTCAGAGAGAGAATTTGTGAAAAAAAAATATATACTGAATTATGAAAAAAAACGTACCTAGATAATGAATTGGGTAATGTATTTATGGAGTAATGTAGTACTTTGCTGGTAGGATTTGGTTAGCTATATGTCCTTATCCTTAGAAATCATATCTTAAGATAAGCATTGGATTGCAACTGTAAATCTAGTTGCAATTCATCTATAATCTTTTCCAAAACAGACCTCTCTTAGACATACAAGTCTGGAATTGAGATATTTGAATAAGTTTAGAATTCTGATCAAATAGGGTCCGTTTACATCTAGGTGAGAAAGCATGTTGGGCAAAGAGAAGAACCTGACGACATGTATCTCGAGCTGTTATTTCGAGAACTGTTGTCTCCAAATTCCGTAAAAATAATGATGGGTTGAGCATACTCGAGGACCACATGGGACCCCGAGGATGAAGCCTCCATCAGTCAATAAGTAATGATGCTCAAGATTATAGTCATCGAGCTAACGGCGTGACCATATCAGTACTTAATCTTGAAACTGAATCGAAATGGCCAGTCAGCTTCACTTTTTTACAAATCATTTATCCCTAATTTTGTAATAAAGAGAACATCGAAATTTGCAGTTTGTTTTCCTTTCTACTCCACACAAGAAATATCTCTTTTTTCCCATTTTCCCAACTTTGGAAGGTACAAAAAACATAGCCTTTCAACTCCAGAAATGGAAAATGATACATTTAAAGCTGCATAACTGATTTTGTTCAAGAAGAAACTGCAAGACCTTCAAGCATCTGTATTTCGAAACAGAATAAGCAAAGATAAAGAACCAAAGAGGTGAAAATGTCAAAAGGTCGATGCCAAAAGTTCGATTTCATCATGTGAAAGTAGATGACTTGGAGGATCTTCGGTTAAGCTTAAAAAGTTCACTTATTGTATACAAGAAAGTTTAAAATAATAATTTTTTTAGTGGTTGAAGTTGGAAAGAAGTCCTATGTTTATAAGGTGACTTTTATTGTGTACGTGTTTCTGGAATAAGAAAAAAGAAAAGATACCTCTGAAGCTGCTGATAAAATTTGGGATCGACCTTTTTCATCCTTATTCTCGCTCAAACGAACATCATAACTGCAGAATAAATTTCAAAATCATTTTTAGTGCAACTTTATTTAATTTCTAAATGAATAATAATTTTGTATAATTGTCATCTATTTACAACTTTATTATTCATTAATTTGTCCAATATTTACAACGTTACCAGTCGAATTTATACATTTCAAAGTTGATAACACGATTTCATTTGTCACGTGTTTTAAGGCTTTAAGCATAAAATTAATCTGACTCCTAAAAAACTACGTAAGACATCTCCCCGTGTCCGTATTCAAAATTCAGATCATTTTTAATCGTATCCTTATTTTTAAAAGGACACAACTCCTAGATGTGTACCCATATCCGATTCCTATTCCAGAAACTGGTCACAACCTTAAACAAATCCCATTTCGCCTTAACACTCGTTCGTAAAATCATCAACACCAACTGGTTGTGGAAGTTTTTTGAAAAGGCCCAAGTCACAAAACTACAGATCGACAAAGGAATTACTCAAGAAACCCCTTATTCTCATAGCGATCACTCAGATAAACAGATTACAGAGGCTAACAACTAATATGATCTTAGTTTACAAGTTCATCATGAGAGATGAAGAACACGAATAATCAAAACCCTAATCTAAAGAAAAGGGAATCTCTCAGAAGAATTGAAAAGCCAAGAACCAAGTAAATATCTGATACTATGCAAGTATATATATCTAACATCAATAAGGCACAATCTAAGGGCCATAATAACTCCACGTGTCTCCATCTTATAAAAGGTGCATCACTTAAGAAAAATGCATCCAGCAAAAAACACGAGTTTAAGCCAATTTTGGGAGCACATCATAGATCACAGCTTCGAAGCCCAACAATCTCCATCTTGCTACCAGAAATTGGGTTAATAGTGCAACCAAGAGCAAACATCACAAATCATTTTTCATTTGCTCCAAGTACCTATAACATCACATAGTATTAATAGACAACAACTTCAAACAATTAAGAAACTTCTTTAAAGGTATTAATTTAGTTCACATATATGAAAGGTTGAACTAAGTAGGAATTTTACCAATTTTCATAATTCCTTTTGATATGATATATCTAATGAAATGGTATTTAATGTCTATATGCTTGGTTCTATCATGAAACATGGAGTTTTTACTTAAATGTATGGCAATTTGGTTATCAGAATATAAGATTGCATTTTCATCAACAAAACCAAGTCCATTCAGCAATCTATTTAGCCAAATCCCTTCTTTAACAGCATCTGAAGCAGCAATATATTCTGCTTCAGTGGAGGATAGAGCTACTACCGTTTGTAATTGAAATTTTCAGCTTATAGCAGTATTATACAGAGTAAAGAAATAAGCAGATGTGAACTTTTTATTAGCTATATCCCCAGCAAAATCAGAATCAGTAAACCCCTATAACATAATTCCTCTTTTATCCATTTTAAACACAAGACCTAAATTCAGGGTACCTTTAAGGTATCTTAAGAGCAATTTCAAAGCATTTCAATATTCTTCTCCGGGATTACTCATAAGCCTACTAAGTATACTAATACTATGTGCTAGGTCAGGCCTAGTACAAACCATAAAATACATAACTGATCCAATAACATTTGCATATGAAGTTTTTGACATTCTAGCAAATTCTTCATCAGTTTTAGGACAACATTCATATGAAGGTTTAAAATAATTTGAAAGATGCAAAGTGACAGGTTTATAGTCAAACATGTTAAATCTTTTTAGAAGGTTAAGCATATAATCATGTTGATGAAAAAATAACATATCCTTATCTTTATTTCTCAAGATCTGCATACCATGGATATTCTTGGTTGAACCAAGATCTTTATATCAAATTCAAATTTTAACTTATGTTTGATATCATCTAATTTAGATTTATTACAGCTTGCAAGTAACATGTCATCAATATAAAGTACCAAGTACAAACAACTCTTACCTTCCTTACCTTTGTAGTGAAGACAAGTATAATAATTGCTTCTTTGAAAACCATGTTTCAAAACAAAGATATCAAAAATTTTATACCACTGTCTTGGAGTTTGTTTAAGCCTATAAAGAGATTTCTTTAACAGATATACAACATTTTCAGGATTACCTTTAATAAAACCAACATGTTGTCTCATATAGATATTTTCATCTAAGTCACCATAGAGAAAAGTAGTTTTAACATCTAATTAATCAAGTTCTCATCTAAATTGTACAACAAGGGCAAGAATGCATCTTATGGTGGTATATTTAACAACAAGGAAAAAAAATTCAATATAGTCAACACCTTCTTTTTGTGTAAACCCTTTAACTACCAGTCTAGCTTTATATCTTACATTTTTATTGCCCCATTCACCTTCCTTTATTTTATATATCCACTTGCAGTCAATTAGTTTTTGGTCTTTTAACCAATTCCCAAATTTTTTTTTTAAGGGAAGATTACATTTCATCATTCATAACAGCTTTCCAAAGTACAAAATCTTTACAGTTTATATCATCATCATAAGAGTTAGGTTCATCATCAAATTGATCTTGATAAGTAAATAAAAAACCAAAATCATCATTATCAAACCTTGCAGTTGGTCTGATCTGCTTCATTACTCTATCTCTTGTGAGTTGATAATCATCAAGAGGCAGAGGAGGTGGATCAGATAGATCTCCAATTTCAGGAATATTATCAATTTCAACAGAAACGTTATTTTCATCAAGATCAGATCCATCAACAACAAGTGCAGGTGGTGCAGGTGTTCCATTCTCAATTAAGGAAGACTCCACCTCAATTTGAACATATTTTTCAGTCAAGTTTTTTTTTACCTTCTAAACATGGCATAATAGACTCATTGAAGATAACATCTCTTCTAACAATCACCCTATAGCCTTTTCCATTTTTAACCCATAGTCTATAGTCTTTAACATTTTCACCATAACCCAAAAAAACATATTTAAGTGATTTATGTTCTAATTTACCAATATTTTGATGAGCATATACA
>CAIGRS010113522.1:0-18241 GCA_903798395.1 Fraxinus floribunda
AAAAAAAAAAAAAAAAGAAAGATGGGAAAGGAAAATATGCCCCAATTAACTCCAAAGATTGTTATAGACCTTTGAATTATATAGTTCCATTCTAGAATATCTCGAATTCATTCTACAAACCCACCCAACAAAATCCCTGAGTAAAGGGAACTCATACACAGTGACAGGGGGCGTACGCAGAACTTTAAAATTAGGAGGGGTACAATCGAATTTGCAAAGAAGTTGAAAAAAATTTACCATCGAAAATTTTCATCCAAAAAAATCATACCCCATGTAATTTTGAATTCGAAAAGTTACATGGGATATGACTTTTTCGGATGTAAAATTTCGAAATTTTTTTATGTTTTGTATCGCAAAAATAATAAATGTTAATGAAATAATTGAATTTTTTACAAAAATAATGCGAATTAGACGTTTTTCTTTAAGACTCACGTTTAACGTATTTTTAATTATTTTTGATATTTGTTTGGACTATTCGATATGCCCATAATATAGTTCTCGAAATAAGATTCGAGATGACATAAACAATTTGTAGATTCGATTAGCGTACGATCATCGAAGAATTTTTAAAATTAGCACATTATCGAAATTCAAATTTATGATGATTTTACTACTGTTTGGTGGAGATTAAAATCAATTTTTTTAGGGAATTTTAATAAAAGTTAAACAGTTATGAATTTCCGTCCACTGAGGTCGATCTAGTCCTCTATAAATTCAGTAGCAATCATCAGAACAAGGCCTCATAGATTTTCTTAAGACTGTTCTTGTTCTCAGTAGAAATTGTAAAACGCACTTCAAAAATTGTCATTTTGTGTCGTTTTAATGAAATGATAACATCAAGATGGGAATCTCAAGTTTTTGATATTCTATTCAAAAAGGAACCGAATCAGTAAAAAATATCGAATATGATGGATTTTCTCCTTGCCTCAAGCTCATCATGAAATAATAAACTCATTAGAGAGGACACAACAAGAAGCAGGTCCACAGCCTTTCTGATGCAAGAATTCGTGCTATAATATTCAATTGTTTCAAAAGTCAAAACATCTTGAACATAGATAGCGTTACGAGCACACTCAAGCTTAAGAATTTCCATTCCAGTTATAGTCTTGAGTTATTTTATTATCTCTACTTTGGACGGTGCAAATTCTGAGTCAACCTACACCAATTATGTTGTACTAACTAAAAACTGAATTTCAAACACCAACTCTCCCTGCCCTGTACGCATAAGATCAATCAAAGCTATTGAAAATATTCAAAATTAAGGTAAATGATCTGAACCATTGTATTTATGACTATCCATGTTCTGATCTGGAATTTGTCAGAGATAAAAATGTGAAGAGTTATGCTACTTGGCCGGGATTAAATCCCGGGTGGCACCTGTAATACCCCCAACCACGAAAGGTTAAGAGATTTGATAAGTACTACTTATATCAACAAGGTGCACCTTCTTTTTTGGAAGTCCATCGTTGGAAACTCCACAGTTAAGTGTGCTTGACTTGGAGCAATTCTATGATGGGGGCCCCCTGGGAAGTTTTCTCGGGGAGCGTGCGAGTGAGGACAAAGTACGCTGAAAAGACTCATGTTGGTACAGTGGGGATAGTACGTCATCGACCTAACGACCGGGACAGCCCGCTACGTGGGACAGGAGCAATTCCATGATGGGTGCCCCCCTGGGAAAGTTTCTCGGGAAACAGGCGAGTGAGGACAAAGTACGCTGAAAAGACTCATGTTGGTACAGTGGGGATAGTACGTCATCGACCTAACGACCGGGACAGCCCGTTAAGTGGGACCCGGGTCGTTATAGCACCCCCCCTACTGGAGGGGTGTAGTTTGCCCACCAAGAATAGTCAAATTTGACGGCTGATGAAATGTGTATAAGTAATTCTGACATTTAAAAGGATAATATAAACTATTTCTTTAGTTCTTGTCTTTTTTATAACTTAATGAAGTCAAAAGTTATAGCAAAATAGGACCATTTGCTAGATACCAACTGGGAAAAAAATAAAATAAAAAATGGAACACTTAAAAATCTTCAAAGAATTGCTCCTAGACATGCGCTAAATTGTTATTCCGTTTCTCCATTGAGAAAACTATTTTTATAAGTCACGCATTTGATTACAGGTGAAGATAGATTTCCACCTTAGGTAACCATTTTACACTAATTTCATAATTGATAGCAACAAAGAAAAAGTGTTAGTTTTGTCCGATTCACACCAACAGACAGCCGTAACAGGTATTTTGATCTATCAACTAGTCATAATGATGGCTTATCATGATATACTAAACATTTCTATAAGAAGAAACATGAAATCAAGATGGTAAGAAACAGAAACTTACTAATACTCAGCTGAAATAGCGTCATTGTTCCCATTAGAAGTAAGTGACCACGTCATTTGATAAGGTCCTTGTAAAATCTCCCTTTTGTGATAAATTAACTCGGTTGAAAAATTATCCCCTTTCCATGGCGGGATCGAACGATTTCCAGTTACAGTCAAGCTGCTAAAAAATGGGATGTCTCACTACGACTATTACTTGTTCAACACACTAAGAATCATCAGTGAAGTGATTGCTACATATTTCAGTACTAAATGGGATATCATGTCCATCAGATAAATCCTACAAAATTTTATCTTACACTTGGTCATTTATTTCCACCTTTATGCTGTTGAGGTGGACACCTGGAAGTTCCAATGTAGCCATCCTTGGGGACCATTTAAATTCTGGAGGATGAAGTGAAATAACAGAAATAAGAAAGGAAATATCAATTATTATTTGATGAAAAAGGTTTGAGTTTTAAGACAAAAATCATAGTACAAATTTGTGAAAATAAGATCAGTTAAGGGGAGACCATATTATTCTGACCCTAACTATCTTTTGTTACTATGAATACAGGAGCTAAAACTAAAATACTGTGTTCATGTCAGAATCTAAACTAAAACCATGAACACATGTACAAATAATGAAAAAAAAAAAAAAAAAAAAAAACAAAAACAAAAGTAAAAAAAAAAAAAAAAAAAAAAAAAAAAAAAAACATGCACACAGTTGGGAGAGAGAGCGATATGTAATATCCCTCTCACCTTTCAAAGCACTAGGCAAACATGTTGTACAGCAAGACTAAGCGACAAAAACAAGAACAATTTCTATGAATATGATAATATGAAGTAATAATTTGCAAAAGTTACGCTTTAGATATCGTTTGTTCCATTCACCTGATTCAAATTTGTGCCTCCTTTCCTTACACTTAAGCCGGGGCTGCACACAATTTCTTCTTGGCCTGGCAAATTTTGGGGCCTCAGTTGAAGGATCAACATATCTGCGACACTGCATTGCACAGCCGCTAGATTTAATTTAAGCGGCATTGTAGGTTGAGTAAAATTTTCCTGTCCAAGGCTAAAAGGTTAGTAACCAGATCCTGAAGTCAAGAGGAATAGCCTTCAATTAAAGTATGCACCTTTTAACGTGACCTTTTTAAAATACATTCTGTTGTCAAATCTACACCGCATTCAACTGTTACCGTTGCTGCGACTCTGCAGGTAGTCATGACCTTACCTACTGTAACTCTTAAGGAAAAAAACATATAAGCTCATGTGAAATAGAGGAACCACAATACACAAAAGAACATTTGACATAATTATTCGGCTGCCTTTTGCATTGATCCTTATCTCTTTTCATAATCAGCATTACTTCTCTTCGTCAATTATTTTGATTGATGTTTTGGCAGAAATGAAGTCACCTGAGCTGTTGGCCTACCAAGCACTCGCCTAGAGGTGGGCGGAGAGATTCTCAAGCTTAAACTTCATTAATAGTTGCATCTTCCCAGTATCTTTCAATTTCACTCCCTCCTAATCCTCTTTATATTTTAGTGGACACACATGTTTTTATCGTATGTTTATCTGTCTAACACAAATGAATGAGAAGTACCAATACGCTGTAGTGAATTAATGTCATTTCATCTATCTTGAAGCATATACCAGCATATTCCATCTGAAAAGCTTTTAACAATTAGACCTGAAAAGATGTTCCAATTGAGGCTATAGTGAAGTTCTATTTATTTTCCCCATTAATTTTCAACATCATTGGCTTCTATACCCTTATTGTTGGAAATCCTTTTTCCTTACAGAAAAATTGAGCATTTAAGAGAGTTGCCTATCAGGATTTACCTCATTCACATCCAATTCTTTGAGTTCAGAATAACATTATAACCTCTCTGGATTATGTTTATCTGGTAATCAGTATAGACACTTGGGTAAAGCAAAATCTTTGCATCACACTTGTATAATTTACATAAAAACTAATACATTAATATTCCTATATTCCTAAACAGAAACACACCACGCGCACACGATCAAAGTATTGGGTTCAAAAGAAAAAATGATAACCTTTCAAATTTTTAGTAAAAATGACAACTTTTTCCCTAAAATTTCAATTCGACAGTTGAATATATAATTTATCATTCTCAAACATTAAGATTGTTTGAAGTAGACTTTCTTGAATTCAGTAAAAGTAAGTTGTCTTATTCAAATTTTTTTGTACGAATGCTTATTTTCAACATTGTCAAGGCATTGAACGCAAGTCTTTCCTCGATTAAACATTGCCTGAAATTTTAGCGATTAGTAATTCCAAAATAAAATGAAAAACATTTGAGCAACTTTTGAAAGAAACGGCTGCTCAATCAAAAAGTTTTTCAAAGACTTTTTCTTCTTCTCTTATTCACCATGAGTCTACAGTCCACCACTGTGTTCCTCGTCAAAGTTGAATTCAACTCTCAAATCAAATAAACATTAAACTAAACTACAGAATCTTTGAAAATTCAACGCAAACCTGTAATAGCTTTAACCTGTTTAATTTTAATAAGGAATAGTTCTCCATGAGCCGTTGAAAATTAAGTCTCCTCTTTCTTTTCTTCCTTGCTTATTGCCATAGTCAAGACAATATTTGACGATCGAACGTTTGATCTGTTCTCCATATAAAGTTTTTCTATTTGGGTTTAGGTTTCTTTCTCTACAAGAATCTTGTATCCAACTTTCCTTTTCTTTTATGGGCTGTGTTCGAATTGTTTAATTGTTGTTCTAGAATCACCATTGATGCTCCACGAGGTTGGGTTTTTTCATTGGAAAAAATTATTGGGTTAATTTCTTGATGTTTAGAATTGCTTGATTCCGTGGGAAAATTGAGCTGTTGAAATTTAAAATTTTCTTGGATTTTGGGGGATTGAATTTCTGTCAATCTTAGGGTCTGTTGGGAGTCTGGATTTGGGTGTCTAGATTCTGAATAATTGAAGGGTTCTGAGGAAAATATTTACATAGTTGATCTCAATTGAAAAGAAGATAATACAAGAATTTTGATTGTTGTGAAGTGAAATATACAGATTATACTTAAGAGAGTTAAGTGATGGATGTATCAAATGGTGGTTCTAATGCGCCTGCTCCTTTTCTGGTTAAGACGTATGAGATGGTAGACGATCCTTTGACGAATCCTGTTGTTTCGTGGAGCCTTACAGGGCATAGTTTCGTTGTGTGGAATCCACCGGAGTTTGCTCGAGATTTGTTGCCTAAGTATTTCAAGCACAATAATTTCTCCAGCTTCATTAGGCAGCTCAATACATATGTAAGACCTTTGCTTAGTGCAATTTCTTAATCCCAAATTTTTATGTTTTACATTTTTCTGTCTTTTGTGTGAATGTGTATATTTGTGTGTGGAAGGTTGGAGTTTCAAATGAAAAAAGGTAGAACAAAGTGTAGCCTGCTAAAATTATCCCTGGTTATTGGATTTTGTGGATTTTGAATCAGCAAACCATTAATATCGAACAAAAATCATTGGTGCAGTATTGATATGGTTAATCCTGCTAAATTGATCACTGCTTATTGAATTTATGATTTTGAATCGGCAAACCATGAATATCGAACAAAAATTAATGGTGTAGGATTGATATTGTTAACTAATGTAGTCTATGTTTAGGATACATAGTTGAAGTGTCAGTATGTGTAACTAGTTATAATGCTCACTTCATACTTATTTTTGCTTTGATGTCTAAATTTAAGTCTTAACTTGGTTCTTGTGAGATCATTTTGCTTAAATTTCCCAACTTTGTGTAGGGTTTTCGAAAGGTTGATCCTGATCAATGGGAGTTTGCAAATGAAGAATTTATTCGTGGACAGAGACATCTTTTAAAAAATATACACCGGCGTAAGCCAATACATAGCCATTCGGGTCAAGGAAATGCAGCTCCATTAACTGATGTAGAAAGAGAGGAGCTTGAAAAGGAGATTGACAAGCTAAAACACGAAAAGGTTTTGCTTGAGTCGGAGGTTGAGAGGCGCGCACAGGAGAATCGGGAGTATGAATATGAAATTAGATCATTAGGGCAAACGTTGCAAAATATTGATCACAGGCAGCGCCAGTTAATGACAACCTTGGCTCAGTTGTTGCAAAAACCTAGATATGTCTCTAATCTCATGGAACAGTTGGAGTCAAATAACAAAAAGAGAAGGTTATTAGCTTTGAATTATTTGCACGATGAAGCCACCCGAGGAGATAGCCAAATCATGACTTTCCAAGCAGAGAATCCAAGAACTTCATCTCTTCCATTGTTGAACTCAGAATTAGTTGACCAGTTGGATTCCTCCCTAAATTTTTGGGAACAGTTTGTTCATGAGATCGATCAAATTCCATCTGAAGATTTTCACGATTTTAGTGTGCTCCCCCAGCCTTCGCCAGTCACTATTACAGAAATGCCAGTATCATCCGGAGATTCGGATTTAATTGGCCAAACTTGCTCACCGAAGTGTCATATATCCTCGTCTCCTTCGAGAGATCTTCATTCTTCCCCCGAGCTGGCTGCATGTTCTACTTGTGTTGACAGCCTTGCAATATCATCCATTTGCATCGCACCATCGGGAATTGATGTGAATATGAGCCCAGCTAATGTTCATGATATTGATACGTCAAAAGACCTAAAACCAGATGGAACGGTTCCCTCTGTGTCAGCTGGGCCTAATGATGTCTTTTGGCAACAGTTTCTTGTGGAGGCTCCTGGTTCGTCTGGGACACAGGCAGTACAGTCAGAAAGAAGAGATTTAGATGATAGGAAGGATCCTAGTGGGTCATTAGATGCCCACAGAACTTGGTGGAATGTAGAGAAGCTTACCCCACAGATGGGACATTTTGCTTGAGTTGAGAGTACATCTCATTGGCTGGCCAGAGGTAGTAAGTGCGATTCGAAGGTTCTGATATATAAGAATGTTGTAATGTTATATAGTAGATGGACACCTTTTTGGTCTTGAATTTACTTATATTTGCTAGTTTTCTTGTACATTTTCTTTTGTATCTTTGTGATAGTAGATTACAGGTTTTGTTGAGTTATGTAGCCTGAACATTGACAAACTCTGATTTTCTCTTTGATTTATATAAATTTTACTTTATGTATGATGCTGTAAATTCTCCTTACCATTGCTCTTTTAAGCCTCCGTTTGGAAAGAAATTTATGAGAGAGTATTAATTCAGTTAAAGACATAACAGTCAAATACGAATTTCAGCTACACATTCATAATTACTGTCATCATTATTCTCACATTTTATGAGACTCGTTGTTGTTTCTCTTTATAAACCATCTATGAATTAGCCAAACTGAGGCTAAGTAAATGGTTAGGCAAATAAGCATTTTCATGGGTTTTTTGTTATTTCCCTCTCTGTACATGTCATGCCTCGTCCTGCAGGTTGCAGTTTTCAGCGTCTTTGTGGCATGCATTCAATTGTGCAAAAGTAGCTGTTGCAATCTTTCAGCTGTTTTTACACTGCTGCAACTACTTCTGAGATGGATAGGGGAATTGAGGCACAGAGGGACGAGAGAGAATCTCGGTTGCATTCTTTAAAAACTCTTGATATCAAGCCTTAACACTTCCTTCCATCGTGAACTGAGGCTGTTTCAATTTCTGGAGGTAGATTTGCATATTGTGAACTCAACCAGGGTAAAATTCGTGTGTACTTCATTCCAAGGTAAAAATGGTGTGTTCTTTGACATGTTGATTGCGTTCATTATGTTGACCCCATAAAAATGTACCAACAGATGCCAGGACCACTCACGCCAAGTCAAGCACTATTCCGGCGCGTTCCTACTGGAGTAAAGGCAGTAGCAAGGAGGAAATGGACGTGGGGGGTATTTTGAGGCGAGATACAAAATCGTTTAGGCTCCGACGGGTGAAACAAAGGCGATCGCGCTAACAATGATCACTAGACGGAAACTAAGATAACCTATGTAGTGACAAATAGGAATATGTGGAATGATACATGAAATGCGTATACAAGTTGTTGTCTTGTATGTTGAGATTTGTAGCTCATAAATATTTAAAGAAGATAGAAAATAAGCAAAGTGTTTGTATATTTCACTCTAGAGTTCAAGTGTAATTCGAACAACAAAACAAACTCCCTTTCAGTTACAAAAAGAACATATTTATACTACCTTAACCGACATGGTCACCGTTTGGATCAGAACCACGTGGCCGCATCTTCCTAATTGAAATTTCACATCATTGTCTATTCATATAATTAATACTTCGATAAGGGAGTTAGCCGCCCTATACAATAGACCGATACACTGATTAACTTTATTACAAGTGTTACATTAATCACTTTTAAGAGATCTTCAAATCTATTATAAGAGACGGCGTCGACTTCATAAACTTTGGACGAGTTTGAGACCCTCGAAGTGGAGGCTTCAACTCCTTTCTTTACTTCCTTAGACAGTGTTTCACCCTAAGTTGTAGTGCTTCGTCCTTGAGGTAGTGCCTCAGCATTGGCTTCAGCCTTTCGGTGCAAAGACTTCGGTTTTGTTTGATTTCTTCATATTCTGACCTCATGGGTCTTTGTTGAATTCTCTTGTAGACTTTCTACCTGTGTGGCTTGCTACGTCACACTTTTTACGTTGAGCCTCGGAAGCGAGGCGTAATAAAGGGTTTTGTCATTTATGTTCTTTTCTTATTATTCCGCCGGCTTATTTGCCTTAAGAGTTGATGCTTGTGTAAGTAAATTATTCTTTACCAACTTTGTTTCATGATAAAGATTAATAGCTATAAATAAGGAATTTCTAGCTCAGGTATTTGAGACTTTGGACAATTACTAACTTAATCTGAGGAGACCACCGAAACAAATACATGATCATACATTTGGTGACACAAAGTATGAAGACGACATTTCATCTTTACTTCTCATCTCAATTAATTGATCTGTAAAGTTATAAGTTTATTAGCTCAAAATTAAGCCACATGTCTTATGTAAGGCCCAGACCACACACAATATAAGAATCACAACAAACTTTAATGTACAGTAAAAAGAAACTGCAGAAATTAAAGATTGAACACAAGAATTATTTCGGCCTAAGCCCCGGAGGTTCGGTGACCAAATCTAACACCTACATCCCCCGTTGAGCATCCACAAATATGGAATACGCTCAGATGCACTAAACAGCCACAAAAANTTATTTCGGCCTAAGCCCCGGAGATTCGGTGACCAAATCTAACACCTACATCCCCCGTTGAGCATCCACAAATATGGAATACGCTCAGATGCACTAAACAGCCACAAAAATGGCAATCAAGATTACACAGAGTTCAAGAAAGAGATCCGGTACTTATCTCTCGAGATTACAATAGACAATGACCCAAAATCACAAGGAAATCACCAGGAAACCCTTCGAATACCCACTTAGAGGAATCACTAAGAACCTCACAGTATTCACACAGAATACAACTTCACGAAGGCAGATCTCCACTTATACGAAACCCTTAAACACAGATTTAAAGTAAAACAGCCATACAAGAATAAACCCTCTTTCTTTCTTCTCTTTTTCTCTCGTTTTTCTCTCAACAGAAAACCCTAGACTTTTCTAGAGAAAACCCCAGAAAATGAATCGAATGAATGGCCAAACGTCTTCCATTAGGGTATATAGGCAGTCCATCATCCAATGGTCCAAATTGAGCCACGCGTCAACCATCAGAAGAGTTGCATTACTTAAAAGAGTCGTGCTTTTCATTAGTGCGACTTTGCCAAAATGTGGGAGCATAAATGGGCCGGGTAAAAATGGAGTCCATCATCTTATTATTATTATTATTATTTTTTTCAATATGATTATATGTCACTCTAATGATGATTTAATTTTAAAGGTTGTGAAAAAAAGAAAAAAAATAATTCTCCAAATCAACATACGTTATTAGAAATTAGCGCCCGAATCTTCAATTCATCAAGTGATGTGGTTATTGGCCTTCAACCTTCAAAAGTGAAGTTTTAAATTTATATCACGAAAGCTCTCAACGTGAACGTTAAATTTATACACGATTTTCACTTGAGTTAAGATCAGACGGTCAAATAGTGAAATAATTTAAAATTATATTATTTTAACTTGAAATTTTACTTGTGAACTTGTCTCTAATCTTTGTATTCACATGCTTGTTTGGTAAAACTTGTGTTTATTAAAAAGGCTGATCAAATTATATTTTTAATTACATTCACAATTTTTATTCACTTTTTTCCTACTTTAATCAACTTTTGCTTGAAGCTGCGAACACAGTATGGTGTAAATAGATTATTGTTCCTTGTACTTCAAAAAAACAATTCGTTACCAGCATAACCGACGACAGAAATCCTCGTAGACCAAACAATACCTTCCCTATTACACATATCAAGAAAGCATTAAAATACCGATCCGATCGAATCATAAATCACACAAGCTCTTCGATCAGAGAGAAAATAGAAAAACCCAGGTAATTTTTCTGTTAATTTCTTCAAATCTATCAATTGACTCGGTATGTTTCTGCAGATTTTTTTTGATTCATAGTTATTTGTTCTTGCCAGTGTCAGTTCCCATCTTCTTTCTTTCCTGAAAAATGTTTGACTTTATGTTATATTCTGTATTGTATTTGAAAAATAGTATCATTTATAGTATAGTACTTGATCTATCAGATTTGCGTTCTGGGATTTTACTAATTGAAATTTGAATTTTGGGTTTTCTTTTGTCTGAAACATTTGATTTAACTTTTTGGTGTTTCCTGTATTGATTTAGGTTGCAAGACTGGAACTTTTGAAATATACGACTCAGATTAAGTTTTTCGTTGTGTTTTCAGGTTTAACACTTGAACTTAATTAATTCTGAGCTCAGAGAAGTTTGCAGTATTTGCTATTTCATAACGACAGGAGAAAATATTATGTGGCTTCCGCAATTATGTGGTCTAGATTTTAGGATTTAAATGGCCTGAACTAGATTTGATGATGCCAAAGGCAATGATAGAGACGGGCTCGAATAATGAAAAAGTTGAGGAAAGTGAAAGTAACAATTTGACTATTGAAGATAAAAGGTCATTGATTAGGCGGGATCCCTCATTCTCGGGCTGGAGTGAAGAGGATGGGAACATCCATCCATCCCTATCAGAAAATGAGGATGTAAATTCGGAGGACTTCAATTTTGAACAGACTTTGGTACAGCGGAGTGGGTTGGAAAATGCGTATTTAGGGGGAGAGAGACACCATTTAAGTAAGCTTCAGATAAGGATGGATCGTAGTAGTGATGTGGATGATGCATCCACTAATGATTTAAGAAATGGGAACAAGAATTATGAGCCCTTTGATGTTGAAAATAGAGTAAAAAATGATCACAGATATTCTAGTACTGGGGCAAATGGCTCTGATTATATGGATTACCATGGTACATTGAGGTCAAATTCGAAGAACTCTATTTCTGTTGCTGATCTTCTGAAAACTTTGTTTTTTATACTGATGTGGTACACATTCAGTACCTTCTTGACACTGTAAGTTCTTTCTCTGATTAATCAAAATATTAGATAGATGTTTCTCTTCCTATATTGTCATATGCATTGGTACTTTAAGATTATGTTATTTATTTATCTTTTTCCAATGGAGCAGGTATAATAAAACTCTATTAGGGGATCATCTAGGGAAATTCCCTGCTCCCTTACTGATGAATACTATACACTTTACAATGCAAGCTGTTTTGTCAAAGGCCATTACTTGGTTTTGGTCTGAAAGATTTCAACCCTCTGATATATCATGGAGGGATTACTTTATGAGAGGTAACAAGAAAATCACTCCCTTTCAATTACTGATCTTTATGTGGATTCTTTAGAGCCAGCATACGGTGTTTCTCATATCCCTTAATTCGCGTTAAATAAATAAATTATGTTATGATTTCTGTACTTGACTGTCCCTTCATACAACGGCTTTCATAGGTTATATTGAAAGCCATTGCGACTGAGTGTTTTCAATCCTTTTCTCTTTTAAGAAAATGCAAGATAAATTAAGTCAAAAAATTGAAAATAATTTTTTAAACTGATAGCTCGGTCACTGCTTGATGTTGATTCATCTTTCCATAATTCTACTTGGCCACTGGAAAGCAAGGTCTTGAAGTATTGCAAGTTTGTGTATAAGTGAAGTTTTCTTTGAGCATAGTGAACGCATAATCTCAAATTAATGTCTGAGCAGTGCTCAAATGAGTTCTTGTAGCATATTTTTGCACGACTCTATATAGTTTTTAGGAATATAATGTCCCCACATACCTTACGGTTTCTAAGTTTCTATTTCTCACTGTAGACTTCACATTAATTAGGTATAACGTACTTGACGGGTTGTTGCTTCATTGATTTGCTCCATGCATATCAATACATCATATGAGCAACTTCATTTTCACCTTCCTCCCCATAAAGAAGAGCACCTTAAACGGGAAACTACAATGGAAGAGTATTGTACTGTTTGATGCTTTTGTAGAATTCTTAAGCAAACTTAGTAGAACCTTTGTGTATCTTCTGATCTGCTTTGTGACATACATTTTAATAGTTTCCCCTGTTATGCTAATTTAATTTAGATATTTAATAACTTATCTGTTTGACACATGGGAACTTGGCTTCAATTTTGAGTCAGACTGGATAAAATTTGGCTATATATTAGTTAGATCATTTTTTAATTCATTTATTTATTCTTTTGCGATGAAATTTTTTCCTTAAATGGCTCAAGATTGTTTATTTTGCTGCATCTACTTATATGTTTGTTCAATGTTGGTGATGTTGAAAAAGTATACAACATTTAAAAAAACTATTTTTCTTGTTTTTATTCTCTCTTAGTAAAAATGATCCAGCCATAACTTTTTATGCTCTGTTATTCGTATTGACTATTTAGCACTATATATGCTCATAATATATTTACAGTGCTTCTAGAGCGTATGAGGCCTTACTTTCTAACTGATGAAAGGTGTAGAGATGTTTAAGGCAGATTCCTGCTAGGGTTGGACAAAACTTCCTCCCGAACTGGATCTGAACCAAAATGAATCGAACCGAGTGGTTCTTTTTAAGTTAAATATCCAAACGGATAACTGAATCGAGAACCGACGAGTTTAGTTCGATTCTCGGTTCTAGACTAAGAACCGAATCTCCCTAATTCTTTTATTTTTTTTATCTTAATTAAGTCAAATTATTTTATTTATTTTTAAATAAATTTGCTAACTAATTACTTTAGTTCAAACTTAAAATATGAGTTTACTATTTTCAATTTTCAGCCAGCTCAACTTAATCAAATTGACATAAGTTTTACCAAAATCTCTTATTCTACCGTAGTGTCGTTTCTGCCGTTCTATTATTGTGAACTCGTCAGCTTCCTCTTCCAGTGATTTTAACAGTCAAATTTATGAAGAACTCAACAAAGAGAGGTGCAAAAGATATAACAAGATTGAACTACGTTATTTTGTAAGAGTTAAGATTGAATATGTCATAGTTGAATTAATATAGCGTTATTGTAATATAAAAAAAATTTAATTATTATACGGAACCGGAAATGGAACCGAACCGAATTGAATCTAATGGAATCAAACCCCGAATGGTTCCTTAATTGAATTTGGACTCCCATATGAGTTGGAGGTCTTGGGTTCGAATCCTGGAGGACGTGTCCAGAAAAGCTGTGAGGGGAAAGATCCTCCCCACAGCGGACAGTACGTACGTTAATGATTCCGGCGAAAGATCCTCACGGGGTCGTTACAGAACCGGACCATGCCCAACCCTAATTCCTATATCTAATACTTCATCTAGGCCCCGTGTATTTCACATAAGAATTTGAGAATTTCAAGTTGCAAGTATTGGATTTCTATTGGCTTTTAGACTGTTAGAATTGAATTTATATCCTTGCTTTTTCTTATTTAGATTTTGCCATTATCATTAACTTCTCTGGCAACTAATGCTACAGATGGCCTTTGCCTTTCACAGTTGTACCAACTGCCCTCGGCACTGCAATGGATGTTAATCTGAGCAATGCATCCCTTGTTTTCATCTCTGTTACATTCGCCACTATGGTCGGTCATCTTTCCTTGCCATCTTTTACCACAATAATCATTGTTCGATTAAGTTGCTTCAAGTTGGAACTGGACAATGGTTTCTAAGCATTGAATCTGTGTGGTCTTGATTCAACTATCTTCATGTGTGTATCACGTAGGGAAACGATAAATCAGCATGTCAAATACAAAAAAATATGGAAGAATTAAACTTCTAGTCCAAATAGACTTGAGAGAGCTAAGAAACATAATGTTTTACTGAAAATTAAAAGCTGTTAGAGAGATGATGCAACAGTATTTATAGCAAGTCATACGACTTTATTTTTTGATTTTCCTTTGCATATTAGGTTTATTCATATACTTACCACAATTAGTTCATAGTCGTCTCTCTATATTTCAAGTGGGTTGCAAGACTCTGTGTCCATTTAAGAGCTTATACAATGTTGTCGGTCTTAATCTTTAAGCAACTGATGGTCTATGTAGGGTATCTTTTCCCTTGTATCTATAAAATGTCTTTAGTAGCATATTATTTCTCTAAGCCATTATCTTGCTATTGCAGTGTAAATCAGCCGCACCAATATTTCTTCTTATTTTTGCCTTTGCATTCAGGTATTTCTCTATAAATTAACCTAATTGTTTTACTTTAGTAACTCCAAGTATATAGGTTTTGTTGGAGCTCAAACACATCTTTTTATCTTTCTTTACACATTGTTGTTTTGTCATGTGAAAGACCAAATTGTCATACATTATGTATATTCTTTTAAATTTGATAAAAAAATTTTTTGTGCTGTATCAAATTGATTTCTTGTTTCCACGTTATACTATTAATGTTCCTGTAGAAGTACAATCTCGATGGACTGGATTACACAATAACACAATATGGTAGTTGTTTAGTCAGTTCACTGGAGTATTTTCAGAAGACTATGGTTCCTGAACCATGAGCTAATGAACAGAAAAACTAGATATGAGTAAAAAGAACCAACAAGTCCTGCTACATATTATCACAAATACACCATGAACGTTGCTCTTGATTTATGCTTCTCATTTAGATGTTTTATTGTGTTGGGAGATAATATTACATGATTTGAACTACACAAACAACTTAATGTTATAGATAAATAATCATATGCAAGAAAACTTGTCCATACCAATAATATCTAGGAAAAACTGAAACTTCTAATAGTCACCAATTCCCCCATGAAGATGAATGTTGTCCCATACAGCGAGTATGCATCTCTATAACAAAGTTTGACTGGCCAGATCGTATAGTGGTCTGCATCAAAAGAAGCCAAGTATGACATGACTGATACGAAATTGTGATTCAAGGGAGAGGTTTAGTTGGACATGGATGTGCAAAATTAGGACTCAATATATACATGAAATGGTAGGTATGGCATCTGCAGGAGATTGGATAAGAAAAATTCCATATTTTACGAAGATTTTTGAGTCTCTGGAAGTGCTGGGGAGAAAGAGCGATGTAGCATATATCTTGCTTTTAGTAGTAAACAAAGACAAATGCTTGCAGTTTAAGAAATAGCCAAGACCAAGATGGCTGAATTTTTGAATGAGATATAAGTTGGCAGGCTCCATAATTTATTTGAAGATGGTTGCAATGGTTTAGTTAAAATGGCTTCTTTGTCCACTTTTGTAATCCCAAATTACTGTACTTTTTCTCCCCCTTGCATATCTGACATGACAATTTTCTGGTAGTTGTACTATAGTTTTATTTTGGGGATATATACATTTCACGCATCTTCTATTTTTTCCGAGTTAATATGGCTTTTAACCTAAAATACCTTTTATGAAGACTGGAGTCTCCAAGTGTTAAGCTGCTTGGTGTCATGTTAGTCATCTCTGTTGGAATATTATTGACAGGTACGATACTATCATATATTGGGTTTTGTTGTTATATACAATTTAATTTAATGCTACTGATCATATAGCTATTATAGGGAAGATTTGGGTATATTGGGTTTTGTTGTTGTATACAATTTTAATTTAATGCTACTGATCATATAGCTATTATAGGGAAGATTTGGGTCAATCGGGGGGTGGGGGGGTGTTTTTATATGTATAATTGGAGAATTTCGTGTTTTCTTTTGTTATTCAAAGTTTTATTAATATGGGGAATTTGTTGCGATTCCTCAATTTACCTTTATTGTTTAATGGGATGCATCTCACCATGTCAATTAGTAAAGGACGGTGATAAGTTTGACAAGTTCACAATCTTACTGTTGTTATTTCTCTCCCTCTTGCTCCCTCTCTGTATAATTGCTCGACAGAACTATCAGAAGCCAGATTGGACATCTTGCAATAATTGCTTCTATGATATGATTCACATGTTTTCCATATACATGTGCAAATTCAGATTACCTTGGAATTCTTTTTATAAGTAGGAAGTTTATGAATTTTATCATTACATGCAATATTGGTATATACCTAAACAGAAAAAAAGTAGCTTCTTTTTCTTCCATGGCCAACAGAAGTCACAACTTATTTTAATCATCAAGGCTTTACTATTCAAATGACTAAGGTAGTTGAATTCCTTGATCACTTATTTTCTGTTTTTACTTTATATTTTTCTTCTGTCTTAATTACGACGAACATTTATGATTGTGCAAAAAATTCTAAAATTATTTTGTTCCTGTTTCAGATGCTTTTTAATCATATCTTTGCTTTACCTATGACCTGTTTTATCTATAATTCAGTTGCAAAGGAGACGGAATTTGAATTTTGGGGTTTTATCTTCGTTATCCTTGCTGCTGTTATGTCTGGTTTTCGCTGGACAATGACTCAGATCCTTCTTCAGGTAAGACCGGGTGCTCATATATGTAGTTCTGGTTTTTGAACTTGTTTTACTCTTACTATTATTTTAGATTCTCATGGTACACGTGCTCACAATAACTTTTGTGGTCTTGATCCTTTTGTTCATCAATTGATTTGTGCCGATCTGTAAACCGGACTGAAGAAAGAAGTATATGGTAAGCACCAGCGGTATCCCCTCTTTTTAACCTAAAAATTATACTAAATGACACAGCTAATAAATTGTTTATATTTGCATCTATATATGTCAGCATAAGCTTATTTGCTTAACAAAGTTCATTTCTAATATTATTTAATTCAGTAATAATTTCTTTTCCGATTCTAGTTTTTCTAGTTTTCACCTCAATTCTATCTTAAAACTTAGCCCCTGTTTGTCTTCCATTAAAATGAGTTTTGGAATAATGATTTTGTAGAGAATGTGTGGTTAGTAAGTAGAAAAAATTTTGAGTTTACAAGCAAAATATTTTATTATGTGAATGTGTGATTGAAAATAAGTTTGAGAATAAGGAGTTCTGATTTAATGGAAGACAAACAGGGGCCTCTTCTCATCTCAACCACACTTAACTTTGTTAAATAGCCATAAATTTAATTCCCCATGGTATTGCTGTTTTTTTTTTATTATTATTATTTTATATTTTATAGACTTTAATCTGGCAAAATCCTTAGATCAAGCAATAACTTAGGAACAGGCCCCTTTAATTCAACTAGCTTTAATACTAGGTTACATTATCTCAAATTTCTCCTCCCCCCATGAAGTATTTTGTGATCTCCAGTATTTCGCGCACAGGTATTTTATGATCTCCAGTGTTTACTGCCTCTCAGCATGTACTCGTACCTTTACTAGAATTATACTCCACACATTTAATCTTACTCTGACCAACTTTTTCCCTTTTATTTGTAGATGTCCCTGCTTAGCTCTAATATAGAAATGATTCCTCAAATGTCCTTAATCAATCTATTTATAATTTATAATTAAAGCAAATGGATACTGACTTAAAACTGAATATCGATGCAACGTTACAGTAGGCAGATATTACTTGTTTTCTGGCATTTGTCCTCACTGCGGTCATGGCACCCTGTATATGTTTTTTTTTTTTTTTT